>CM040241.1:277625115-277738640 GCA_022545495.1 Chrysanthemum lavandulifolium
AAACTAGCCTTAAGCTTCACAAATTATTTCGACTTCTCAAAATATATTAGTTTACTTGATCGAAGCTAAGGACGTATTATCGTAGAAAGCAGTTTGAAGCGACAAAGATATGCCGTTTTATAAAGTTGCAGTAAATATTATTTTACGAAAAACTATATTATTTTTCGTTACAAGTATTTCATTATTTATGCTGACCATGTTCTTGTTGTTTTTAACAAGGTTGTGAAACTTTTAGAACAAAATGTCTTCTAGTAAAATCAAGTTCATCGGCCATATTTTTCAAAACAAAAATTTGTTTGTCAAGCGGAGTCATAGTAAATTAATTACGGATGTTCAAACTTGGCGAAACTCAATTTTACGCACACAATTAGCAAAAATCACTATCTTTAACCCTAATATCTTTATGATCGAGACCTTTTGGATGAAAACTCTGATGAAACTTCTAGATATCGATACAAACCTTCCAAAAGCAATCGAGTTCGTTCTCTAACGATCGACGTACACCATTTTACGACTAGTTTTCCAAAGCCATTTTGTTAATTTCATGATATTTCCGATGACATTGTTTTGCGTCGAAAAGTGAAAATTTCACCATAAATCATTATAAAACCATTGTAGGATGACATTTTGACGTAAAAACTTGAAAAGTGATTTTTGATTGGTCAAGACGTCAAACGAGTATTTTTTGACGAAAAGTATTATTTTCAAAACCCGCAAATGGTATAAATAACATACGAAATGCATGCATAACATTACATTGCAACTCATGACATATCATATCATTCGTAATAGGTCCCGGTTAACGCATCACATTATACCTCGGTGTACTCACTTTTGCCATTATTCCAGTTTACCAAGTGAGTTCCATAGCCCCACTTTTCTTGTTTTAATGCTGTTATTAAACTCTTTGGGGGAGATACATGCTCAAACTGTTTTCATTTACGTTCATAAGTACTTTACATTTAAGGATTCTTGTGAGTTTCATAGCCCCTGCTTTTACTCGTTTTCATAAGCATTTTGGGGTGAATCACAGGCTCAATAATGTTTACTACATTCATGACTATTTGCAAATTATATGTTTATCCGAATCGATGTTTAGTCATGCAAAGTAACGATATTACCATCGTAGTATTTCCATAGTATATTCATTGGACTGATGGTCTTGGTATATTCATTGGACGATGGTCTTGGTATATTCATTGGATGATGGTCTTGGTACATTCAATGAACGATGGTCTTGGTATAATTATGTCAAGTAAACATCGATACATTAAGTCATGCACTATTATGTGAATTCGGTTGACATCATGCACTTGAACATAAACTATGCACCTTTTGGCGATGGGTTGTGAACACACGAGTTGCAAGTTTTGTATGGGGGAACTTGGGCGGAGTGGATTTACAATGCCTTTGCTGCATAAACGATTTTGAAAGTCTTTACATTTCAATGCAAACTCTATGAACTCACTCAACCTTTGTGTTGACACTTTTTAGCATGTTTTATCTCAGGTATCTAAGGCATTCACTTCATGGCATGCATTTGGACACATCATGGAGTCGTGGTGACGACGCGTCTCACTTGGGTTTTACATACTTTAAAACATCGTTTGAATTGTAACAAACTTATTTCCGCACAAGTTGATTTTCATTTGGGACCTACTTTGTGAACTCTGATTGTTTTATTAAATCAAACGATGTATTTTCCAAACGACACTTTAGGTCGTTCAATATAATCAGTGATTGTGATGCTATGATCAATCCCGAAATTCCATTCATTCGCAAAGCAGTAATTTGGGGTG
Organism: Chrysanthemum lavandulifolium; assembly: GCA_022545495.1. Classification (NCBI taxonomy): domain Eukaryota; kingdom Viridiplantae; phylum Streptophyta; class Magnoliopsida; order Asterales; family Asteraceae; genus Chrysanthemum; species Chrysanthemum lavandulifolium. The sequence continues at coordinate 277,626,915 of CM040241.1, forward strand.
TGACACATATCATAGACAGAGTAGATCTATTCTACTTATATCATCTTTGTGAAGACTTATTTTGAAGATAATCCATTAGAAGGGATTGGATTGGTCTTACAAGGAGATCTCATAACTATGTGGGAAATCGATGAAGAAAATCGATGATATTTGGAAGGATCAAGAAAAGCTGGAAATAGTTTGCTGGAGATTCTTTGAAGAATCTGGAGTTCATGTCTTGGAGCTAGAAAATGGAACAATGATTCACATGTTTGCGAGAAAGAAGATACCTCTTACAGTTGATCTAATGAGAAGAATGCTAGAGCATGGGATGGAAGTAGAAGAGGATGATGAAAGCGCTTGCATGGTGATCAATTTGTTTATAGGCGGACTACCATTCTTGAGAATGATCTTTAAGCTGGTATGAACATTATTTGAATAAATTACTTTTTGATATATCGGTACTTTTATTCAAAGTATCGCTAGTTAGACAAGACTTTCATCAAAGTCTTGTCTGTTGAACTAAACCGATTAAGAAAATTTTAGATGAACCTTTTTGCTAAATAATAAATATTTTTGAAATAAAGGTTGAATAAATGGTTTTGTGATGATAACATCAATAGGTTATCAATCCACCATGGTTACAAAAGGATTGACTAATCCATGAGCAAGCGGCTCGGTAAAGATATATCAAATCCGTTTTTAGTTGACAACTTGCTCATAAGTTGGATGGTCATCAACTCACCATATCAAGAATGTGAAGAGTTGGCTAGCCCACAAGAAATGGCTTGTGGTAAAGGCGTGGAAAAACCATTTTGGTAATTAGTTCACCATTAGATAAAAGAACTAACTAGTCCGGAAGGTGCGACTTTTGGTAAAGACAAAACAAATCATTGATAGTCGGTGATTTGCTAAAAATCATATGGTTATCAATGTACCATGGTCTTACACACCAAAACATTTGGCTACTCCAAAGATAATGGCTTTGGTAAAGAGTTCTAAATCCATTGATTTTTCAATGATTCACTTAGATGTGATGAGAATAGTATGCAACTTAAACTTGAATTATTGTACACATTGTCATATGTTGCTTTGTGTTCTTTGAAAAGATGGAGATTCTTTGAATCTTGCGTGAAGAAAACAATTCTAAGAGATACTTTGACAAAAGCACAGATTCTCTGAGAGATATAATCTAAAGCCGATGAACAATCCATTTTAAAGATGAAGTCATTAAAGATATATTCACAAAGGAACTTGAAATCAAGCAAGTAGAATTCAAGTTAGGGAGGATTGTTGGGATATGAAAGTCTTGAAGATATCAAAGTCTTGAAGATATGAAAGTCTTGTATCTTTAGAAATCTGGAAGAAGTCAAAGAGTCAAATCTTGCTAAAGACAAAGTCAAAATCTTGCAAGGTGAAGTCAAAATCTTGCTAGAGCAGAAGAACTTTAATATTCGTTTATGGAAAGTATTGTATTCCATGTTTAGATTACTTGTCGTACAAGGTTATCAATTGTAAACCGATTAGGATATCCTTGAGCCTATAAAAGGACTCCTAGATTGGCATTAGAGGTGCGATTTCGAGAAAAAGAGTTTTAGAGTTTACAAATTAAGAGTTTAGAAAAGTTCGAATATCTTAGAGTTGTATTAGAGTATCACATAATAAGCGATTTAGAGTTTATTAATAAAGTTTTCTTCTTAGCTTTGTTAAGTAAATTCCAGCGTGTAATAAAGATTGCTCGGTGTTTCTTTGTTAATAACTTAGGATTTATCCGAGGTTATTAAACCTTAACAAGCTAGTTTAGTTTGATTAAAGTATATCGATCCAACAAGTTAATTTTAGGAACCCAAGCCATTCTTGACTTGTGTTCCCCTTGTGAGTGACATACTTAAATTCTTTAAGTATGTAATCTCCAATTGTTTTAAGCACATGATCAATTATTTTCGTTTGTTCCAAAACATGTGTTAGTTTTCAACAAAACTCTCTTTTCATCAAAATTCTCCTTTTCTTTTCAACAAAATTCCCTTTTCACCCTTGCTTACTGAAAGTCTTGTTTGTTCCCCATCGATTACTCTTTCTTAACTCGATTGGTTTTAACTTTTGTGTAGATTTCTTTGATCTAGATACTCTTTTTGAGGTGTAACGCCTTCTAGATTGATAGTAATTGGATCTCTTGGGGCTTCCATTCCAAAAGTGCTAGCAATACCTTGATTGGGTGAAAACCTAGCAATATTTTGAGAAGGTATTGCTTGAGAAACTTTGTCTTCGGTACCTTGAAAAGTGTTTGAGGGATACTTTGGTGGTTTGGAAAAAGATCTTTTCGGTGCGGGTAACTATAGTCTTTTGAGAAGTTGTTGTGGTTAACCCTATGTGAATGATTTCAAACCGGTTTATTCTCCCTTGGTTTATGGTTGGTAGTAGTGGTCTTTGGGAATTTGCTTAAATATCCTGAGTGAAAGTCACAGTCCTTAATCAAATGATCAGGACTATAACAAACAAAGCATAATTTTTGACCTGTAATCCCAAAATTGCTTCCTTTAGTTTTGTGACCAAACCTATCCTGTCTTTTTGGTGAATGACCAAAACTATCCCAAAATGAGTTAGCAGTATTTTGAAAAGTTTTCTTGAAGGTACTGCTGAATGTCTAGCGGTACTTTGAGATGAAGGTATTGCTGAACTCTTAACATTAACATCCTTAGGTTTCTCAACTATTTCTTTTGGGATTTCAGAACTAGATGGACCTGAATTAGATTGACCGATAGCTTTTCCTAAACTCTAAATTGTCTACTCCAAAACAAGAAACAAGCCGTCCTAAGTGGTTGAAAACTACCGATGGGTGGAGGGGCTGCGATAACCCTTGTCTTTCTTAAATTCGTGAGGTGTTTGACTAATTGATTCCTCATTACTAGATGTGTTTTCTTACGAGCTAATGAGTTCATCATCACTAGTGGTTATCTCCTCTGAATCAATTTGCTCCTTATCACTAAGTGGGTTCTCTTCTGTACTACTAAAGTCTATACCAAAACCTAGGCCAGTTTTAATGTGTGCTCTTTTCTGTTTTTCAACAAAGCTAACATGTGAAAGGCCATATTCTTCCCAAGCAGCAAGTTTTTCTAACAATTCATCCCTTTCTTTAGTCAGCTTTTCAATTTCAGAAATCTTACATCCTAACTTCCATTCACTTAATTTTAATTGATAATCTTGTTGTTCATATTTTTCTGCCCAATCCATTTAATTATTTTCATGAGTTATTATTTTGGCTTCCATTGACTCTAAAGTTATTTGATAACCGACTACCTCGGACCTAGCCCTTCTACAATTATCTCTTTCGGTTACATAATCTTTAAGCACTTTTGATAAAAATCATTACACTTAGAACATACCTTAGAGATAGTGGGTGAACTTGGTGAAGTAGCTACCATAGCAAGCAAAACAAGTTCTTCTTCTCTTCCATGCTCCAATCAAAGCTTCCAAGACCATCTCTTGATTCTAAAGCGACAAATCACGGTTCCTCATCAAAATTTGTGCTCCAATCAAACTCTTCCATTTGTGACCATAGAGTAGGTTCTTGGTTCATCATCAAATTCAACCTCTCGTTCAACCTCGATAGATTTTCTTGAGCAACCAAGGCTTTTGGGTTTGTTTCGATGAATAGGAATTTCCTTTAGTTCAAGCTTGGGTTTTCAATCATTCTATTTGCATGATATTTATCAAACTTGCATTCTCTTGCAAAGTGTCCAGTTCTTTGACAATTAAAGCATTCAATCTTAGACTTGTCAAACGTGATACCCTGTTTGGGTTTGAAGTCAATGCCTCTTCATGTTTTCTTCATGAACTTCTTGATCCTTGTTGTGATCATGGCGATTTGCCATCTGATGTCAATTTCTTCTAGAGCATCTTCTTCAATTTGTGACAAATCTTTTCATAAGTAACGGGTAAAGTGGCTTGATAAGCGAAGAAGGAACATACAACTTCATCGAGTGGATGGTGTTTGTAGGTGATGATGTAGGAGTAGGATAAGCAACATTACTTTGAGCAGCGATGCTTTGAGTAGGATAGCGGTACTTTTAGTGAAAGTCTTGCCTCTCTTCGAAGACACAAAGCAATCTTGTGAGATTTTGAACTTGTTTAGCCATTCATCTCATGCTCATATACCTTTAAATGGTTGTAGAGATCATCAAACTCCATAGTGTCCAAACCGGGTTGTCCTCGATCATAGTAGCAATCACATGCCATGTGGATGGCAAACTTCTTAAGAACTTCGGGTTTGCATCTTCAACATATACCTACACTTTGTATAACTCTAGCATACTAAGAAGATTTTGGAATCATCATAGGCGACATCAAGACCTTCTCTTTCACCAACAAAGAATGTTTCAAGCTGTTGCTCAGCAGATTTCTATGCATCTTCTTGGAAGCATCATTACCTCCAAATCTTGTCTTGAGAGCAGCCCATAGTTGTTTTGCATCCTTAGCATCATGGAACTTTAGCAAGTGACCATCAGGAATAGCAGAAAGCAGTATGTTGAGAGCCTTTTCTTGATTTCTTTTTGTAGCTGCTGGCAAGGTAGGTGATTCGTGCTAAACCGTCAAGTTTTCTCACACAAGCCGGCCACTTGTGAATGGCCGACCGTAAGAAACTTAGAACAGTTCAGACACAGAATGCAATGAAGATCAGGAGAGTATAGGGCTTCCCCGGGTCGTTATGTCCCAGCGAGCTATGCGAAGAATCACCAAACGATTAGTGATCGAGAGGATTTGAACGGAAAAGAGATTTGATTTATTTATAACTAAAGAAAAAGTATACAAATTACAGGGGCTTAAATGCAAATTAAAGGAAATTAAAAAGATAAAAAATATTAAATAAACGCTATCACTATTTGCAAAATGATGTTTTTCTATGATTTATAAAACAAAAATAACTTAAATAAACTATTTTAATTAAAACGTAAACTTAAATTATCTAAAAACGTAACTTAAAATGAAAACGTACGTTAAGTATAAAAATTACGCGAGTGCGCAAGTAAAAACGTAAAATTTATGAAATAAAAGTCCTACGAGTGTAAAAACAATTTTCCTACATTCTAATTGACTAAAAATAATTTTAGGAAAAAGCGGAATATTTTTTCGACTTTTAAATTAATTACTACGAATTAAAAACTAAATTAAACTAATTAATTAATTAAAAATACTAAACTATTTTTGAAAATTCTGAAAAAAAATCACACAAACTACTTTACACTATGGGGGATCTATGAAAAATAAAATGGTCACAACAGCTATTACACATAAGCTGTTAAAAATAAGCTAAAGTTAATAAGCTATACTAACAAACAACCTTAAATAATAACTGATGCAAGCAATGACCAAGACAAGACCCAAGGGCAGTTGGTCATGGTGTGTGGTGTTGTGCTCGTGCTGGGCAGGAGGTCTTGGGTTCGAATCCCACCTCACCTTTTTGGCTACTTATTATTTTTTATTTTTCTTTTCTTGCAACTTGAAAATGGGATCAAAGTGAAGAAATTTTGTGAAAACTTTTACCTTGAAACCCACAAATTAGTGTATAAACGACTTTATTCTTCTTGCTTAGACGGTCCCAACCAAACACCCCTTTATCGGTTTAAGCACAAATAAGCATAAACAAGTAGTTAAATAAGCCACATAAAGAACAAATAAGCAGGAAAGGTCAGAAATAAGCTAAGTTAGAAAAGAAATAAGCTAAAAAAAGGGAGAGCAGTTGGCTTCAAGGGAAATCCTAAACTAGAGAATGAATATAATAGCAATGGAAAAGCCTAAATAAGCACTAGATGAGCGAATAATTACTAACCTTAATCTAAATACCTAAAAACAACAAATGGAAGTTAGATCAGCACATCTAATATCCTAAAAAACTAAAAAGGAAAGAAGTAGCAAACTGCTACAGTGTAACTGCAGCAGATGGGGCATCTAAGGCGTGTTTTGAGAGCTTAAAAATAAGCTCTCAAAAGCTTCTGAACTAAAAAGAAAATGAAGACAGCAAACTTAGCACTACAAGTAATCTAAAAAAAACAAGAATGGGGAACTTTAGCTCTACAACGACAATAATAATGTGCAGAAGGAGTGTTCTTTCGGTGGGGTTCTTGTGCCGAAGGGACGAGAAAAGCAACAATTGGGACATTTCAAGGCTAAAATAAGCTATGTAAAAGCTACTGCTAATGCTCAAGAATCTAAAGCAGCTAACTAACCTGTACTAAGGAACACATAAAATGATTTTGCGATCATTGAACAAGAAATAACCCATGGAAATAAGCTAAGCACTTGGGCAAGTTAAGGCAGAACACAAAAAATTGACTTACGAATCTATACCACAACTTAAGAACACAACTCTAAGACCATTTTAGACAAATTCGACAACTCATAACATCCTTTTAACAAATCACTCCACAAAAGCTTGCAAATTTGTTAAGGAAATGGAAATTTTGAAAACTACTTTAGAACAAAGAAGACAATTTGGAAAAGCTAAGAAAATTCTAAAAACTATCTTTATGATGAATTGAAGTCGATTAAAGTTCACAATAATACCAAAACTAATAAAACACCATTATGCCAAACACTACTTTGGGTGACAGAATCGAAATTTGGGTAAAAGAACTTAGAATTTGTGGTAAAACAAAGGTTCTCGTAACCATTTAAAGATGTGACAACCGCTTTGAAACAGTAAAATTTCATGAACTTGGATCAATAATCAAACAATAAACTCAAATGAACAATGCGAGAGCGAAATTTCATTAATCAAAACCCGAAAATTACAAAACATTAAAAGCGGAAATTTGAACTTTTAATTAAACATATTAAAACTAACAATGAGAATATTAAAGGTTGGACTAGAACAAGAACTCTAGACAACTTTCTACAAATCTCTAACATCCTATTTATACTAAAAAAATAAAAAGTTCTTCTCTTCATTCTTGTCTTTTACGTTTGTGTTTTCTTTGTGAGACAAAACAAGCAAAAACACACCCATGTGCTTCTTGAAAACTTTACGAGCCATTGGATTACTTGAGAAGATTTTGGCCATTGATTGCATTTGGCGGGAAAACGGTTTTATGCCGTTGGACGATAACTTGACAGGGAGGGTGCATTAAATGCGTTTCATGGGGTGCTTGGAGGGGAACAAAGCGTGGAGTAGGGTGGAGTTGCGGTATAGGCATGATGATGGAGATGGACAGGGAAACCCGTGAGGGTGGTTTTTTATTTAAACCGTGGGTGGATTTGGTTTTTAAACCGGGTAAAGGGATTAGACAGGGTATTAGTTTGGTAGGATTGGGCTTGGACAAGAGTTGGGCTTAGGATTTTACTTGGACACAAGGTTTAGTTAAGGGATCAAACATGTAAAATTCAAAACTGCAGGGACCACTCATGTAAAATCTGAAATTGTATTCCAAGGCTAAACTTGACAATCCCCAATACTCCAGGGACCAATCTTGCAAATCTCAAATAATGTAAGAGCCATTTTTGCCAAATGTGAAACTCAGGGACTAAACTTGAAATTTCAAAATTTATCAAAAGGACCAATTTTAGAATTACCAAAGGATTCAAAATGTTCATTTTCCAATTTAAAATGTCCGGGGTAAATCACATCAATCTTTGAAATTCCAGGACTAAAGTTGCCATTTTTGAAAGTTGGGGACTGAAGCGCCAATTATGCAAACTTAGCTCGTTTTCATCGATTTTAAACATTTTGCATCCGAAACATATAAAATGCAATTTTGAGATATTTTCGTTATTTTGATGCATTCTTGAGCATTTTTAAGTGTTTTGCGATTCGATTTAACCAAAAATGATGAGTATTTACACACTCATCAATCCCCACACTAAACTATTGCTAGTCCCTAGCAATCTTTTGAGAAAACTTAATGGATTTGAATCTCTTTACCAAAAGCCATTACTACGAGTAGCTAAATGTTTCAGCTCAAGTAAGAACTATGGTACAACGATAACCATGTGATTTTGAGCAAACCACCGACTTCCAACAGTTTGATTTGTCTTTACCGGAAGCCGTTTGCTACGGACTAGCCAACTCTTAGATAAATTATCAATATTATCTTTGGTGAGTCGATTACCAATTATGGTTTTTCCACCGCCTTTACCACAAGCCATAAACTTGCGGGCTGTGACTCTTCACTTTTAGGATATGGTGAGTTGAATACCATATAATTTTGGGCAAATTGCAAACCGTCAGCGGTTTGAGATATCTTTACCAAGAGCCGTTTGCTCTGGATTAGCCAATCCTTTTGTTTATTAGACATGGCGGATGATAACCAATTGAGTAAGTGCAAAACACTTACTCCAAAAACAATTGGCGAAATGGGGAATTAGGCGGTATAATTACATGATAAAATTAGTGAGAATTCCCCCACACTAGAAATGAATATTGCCCTCAATATTCAAAGTACCGTCGGTTATGCCGAAACATAGAGCGTAAAGGTAAATACTACGCCATTATTTTGAAAGATTTTTTTTTTTTTTTTTGAAATATGTATATCTAACATGTGGGCCTTCCCCCCACACTAGGGTGGTAGAAAGATAGAAAGAAGTCGAAATATGGGTGAAAACCCATATGGCATGCTACTGTTTTTGATTCCCGAGTCGCTAGCTTGACTCGATCCCCGCATTAATTTGTTCATAGGGAAGTAAGTGGAAGAGACAATCTCCATCGGACTTCCATTCAAGATGTTTGGATAAACATTGAAGTACGTGAAAGTTCCACACCGATGAGATATAGAGAGAACCGGCTCAAAAATGATAAATGAAAATGCCGGGGTCAAAGATAGTGTCTTCATTCCCGAAGGAGTGAAGATGAAGAGAAATCACAAGATATTTGAGGAAAGGAAGAAAGATTTTGATAACAATCAAGATCCATTCTTCATCCTCGAATGTGAACATATCGGGAGGAAGGGTGAGGTAGTATCATTAATAAGCAAACTCGTATGATAGAGTACACCTTCCTCCGAGCCAATATCATCCTCAAGATCAAAATAGAAATGATCATGTTCCGGAGGAGATATGTCATGAGAGAGTTCACCGGAGAACTCTTTATGAAGAGAATCATTCACATGAAGTGAAATTGTGAACTCTTGTTCCATTGTGGGCTCATCACTATCCTTAACGAGTATCAAAGAGTGGATTCTCGAATTAAAGTGAATTCAGAGTCGAATTCAAATAGAGGATTGGTGAAAGTAGCTTTGAATGTTTCGGGAACAAAGTGATCAACATTCTCTATTGGACCGTTAGGGTGAGAAGTGGTGAGCGATCATTATCAAGGAGACTTTCGCCTCTCTCGGATCGGCTTCGAAATCAAAGAGACCATCATCATTTCCGATGAAAGTGGATTGATGTGAGTGAGTTCATCGCTGAACTCCTCAAGAAGATGATCAACATCGATTATGGAAGTGATGCCTCAACATACTCAACATTTCCATAAGAAGCTAATGATGAGTGTCTAAATACTCATCATTTTGTACTATCTAGATCGCAAAATCATCTCAAAACACTCGAAACACGTCAAAATGATCAAAATATCACAAATCAGTGTTTTATGTGTTTTAAATGCAAAATATCAAAATCGGATGAAAACGTATCAAGTTTGCAAAATTGGCGCTTTAGTCCCCAAGTTTTAAAAGTTGTCAAATCTAGTCCACGAATTCAAAAATGTGAAGTTTTGTCATTCAAGGTCCTTGAAGTATTTTAAGTTATCAAAATGATCCTTGAATGATTCTTTGGTCAATTGGCGAAAAGGTCCTTAAACTTTGAAAATTGCAAAATTAGTCCTTGGACCTTTTAAAATGGAATTTATGCAAAAGGATCCTTGTACTATCAATGTTTGTCATGTTTGGTCCTTGTGAGAAGTTTGGAAAAGTATCATGATCAGTCCTTGAAGTTTGGTGAAATTACATTTTTGGTCCTTGTTATCTAGTTAAACCAAACGGATCCAAAATCCAATCCGGCCCAAATACATTATCCAAGCCCAATCTCCCCTTGACCCTTGAGCCAGGTCATAACACATTTTGAACCCCATGACCCTTGAGCTTGTCCCCCGTATTATTAATCCCTCGGTCAACGAAAGTCAAACCAAGTGAAATACCGCCCAAACACTGTACATCGTCCTCACAAGCCCTGATTCTCCAAAACCAGAGTGGTTTTCCATCCTTTTCAACCCCCCTCTCCATACTTTGTCCCCTCCACCTCCTCTAAACACCAAAACCTTTAATTGATTGGAACCAACTCCAATTAATGCAAAAAACCTGCTAAGAAGAAAATGGCGCCAAAAATCCACTTGGATGGTTATGATGTTTCTGAGAGATCCAATGGCTCAGAATTGGTGGGATAGATTCGAGAGGACATCAAGGAGTGCTAAAAGTCTATAAAGAGGAGCATAGAGCAATGTATCTTAGTATCTAGTGTAATTTAAATTTTCCTTAGTCGTTTTCTTTAATCTAAATTTTCCAGTGTATGTTTTTAATTCCATGTACTTTGTTTAAGTCTCTCAAGTGTATTTGAATCTCTTTTAATAAGTAATTTCAAGTTTTAAAGTTCAATTCAGTTTATGCAAATTTTCCTTCAAAAATCTCATGTGCTTCAAATATTGTTTTTAGTTGTTTGTATGGACTGAAATAGATCATGTAAGCTCCTATATAGCTTCTAAAAGCTATTAGAAACACTAAAATTCAGTTTAGAAGCAAAAACAAAAAATCATCAAAATACAAATTAAATAGGTGAAAATCAAAAATCACTTGGAAATGGCATTCACAATTTGGAGCGAGGTAGATTTTGGATGGCCTTGGGTTAGTAACAGTGGTAAGCTAATAGGGTGTTAGTTGGTCCTTGATCTCGCTTTGAGCTTGGAAGCAAGTGTAAGCACTTTTGATCACTTTTGCATTTCACCGTTGTAGTTGTTCATTATCTTAAATTTACATTTCTTTGTGATAATCGGTCTTAATTAAGTGTATTTAAGCTTTTAAATCGGTTGGTTGTTCTATTAAATTTGTAGTTTATATAAGTTTCATTTGGGCGCTTAAAATAGCATTGTCATAATTCTTGTGCTTAATGTTGTTAATGATGTGGATTCATGTTTATTTAATCTTATTTAATGATTATTTAAGGTCCTGCAATCAATTTCATGAAATTTTGAATCTGTGTTTGTTCTTAAAATCACTCAATCTGATCATATAAGGTCTGCTTGGATTTGCTTGCTTAAACCGTATCAAGTCTTGTTTGTGTTGTTGTTTGTGCTAGCTTTGTGTCACATAAGTGTCCTATATCTCATATCACCATAAAACTCATCCTTATTTGTGAAAAGTCAAAATAAATTAATCACATCTGCGTGTCCAACGTTGAATGTCATGATCTATGATCATTGATTTGTGTTTATAAGTTGTTAATCTTGCTCAAACCGCTTAACATACCTCAAACACAACATATTCGTGATTTAAATCGATCAAGGTTCATATAAGTCAAACTTTTAGTTTAAGTCAAAAGTCAAAATTTTCATTCGGTGGTTAATAAAATAGATATTTTACTCGTGTGCTTATTAATAAGTTTTAGCTTAAAAGCTCTTAGGAATTAAAGTCTAGTTGCTAAACAAAAATAGAAAAATACTAGTTATCTCTTAATCAACATATTTGGTACTTATTTCTTGGATTCTTTTGGGTACCTATCCTAAAAGAGCGCCTTGTGCAGCAATTTCATGTTCTCAATCAAAAGCTTGCAGCGAGCTCATTTGTTGTTCAAACCTTGTGATCTGTGTCTTTGGAAAGCCAACTCGCCATCTTGAAGTACCAAGCTTTGTTTTTCAATTTCTAGCTTGTTTGTTAGGTCGCAATAAGCTCAAACTTTGTCCCATTTTTCTGTTTTTCAACACTAGGGTCATAAGTGCTTATTTGCTTGTTTCTAGCTTTTAGTGTGCTGCTTTTGATCTTTTAGCTTCATTTCAGTTCTTATAGCTTGTTTGCATCCTATTTAAGCTTTTGTTTCAAGTTGTAGCTTGTTTGAGCTTATTCCACCAAAATAAGCTCTTAAAGCCATCGCTTGGATTATAAGCTTGTAAAACAAATTATTTGTAGTTTGTAAAATTTTGTCTTTGTTAAAGTTTCATAAAATCAGTAGTAAAGAAGTTTTCAAAAGAAAATCCAGAAAAGATTAATTTAAAATCAAGTGATAGTGTTTATTTAATATGTTTTAGCTTTTTGATTTTTCTTTTAGCTTTTTAATAAGCAAAACTTGTTTTTCTATTTTTCTTTGTTTTCTGTCATCATATAGTATTTTTAGAAAATTTTCATAATTTTCCTAATCTTTTAATATTTATTATAATTTTAATTAGTTAAAATAGTAAATAATTAGTAATAAATAATTAAAAAGCATAAAAAATAACTTTCAGTTTTAAAATTAGTTTTATCATATTTTAGATTTTCAAAGTTAAAATTTCATTTTTCCAGGTTTATTTTATATTTTCTAGTAATTAAGTGTATTTTAAATAATAATTAATTAATAATAATTAGATAAAAAGTGTGAAAAATATATTTTTAATTTTAAAATTATTTTTATAGTATTTTAGATTTTTCTGAATCAAAAGTTTATTTTTCTAGCCTTATTTTGTATTTTCTTCTATTTTAGAGTATTTATTAAATAGTTAAAAGAGTTTTTAATTAATAATAATTAATTAAATAGTGTTAAAAATAATTTTCTTTTTCTAAAAATTTTCTTTTATTTTAGGATTTCAAAATGTTATTTTCATATTTTTAGGTCTTTTATTTCTTAGATTTCACTTTTTATTTTGCACGTATACGTGGTTTTAAACTTACGCTTACGCTTCTTTCATCCGAATGTTGTGCTTGCCAGTTACATATCCTATTCCTTTCCAATCAATCGGTAGTGTAATATTTCTCAATCAAAACACATCAGTCACTATCCTTAGTGATCATTCATCCTCCCCGAGGTTTGCTTTAACACACCATCAGTCCCATAGGACTAAACGACCAGGAATTCATTCTATTCTCCGTGACTTCATTGTATTTGTGTTTAAGCGCTTTAAAATCTATTACGGTTAGCCATTCACAAGTGGCTAGCTTGTGTGATTAGACTTGACGGTTTAGCATAGATCAAGCACAATTTCGCCACAATCGGAGAAAGTTTCAAAATGATCTTTTGAACACTCGAGAGAAGAGAGAATCACACCCATGATCGGAAGTTCCACAGTGACTCTTCCTTGATTGGGACAAGGTTCTCAACACTAGACTTTATGAATTAAATCCGATTCCTTTTCGTGAACGAGTGTCAAGATGCTCGTCCCATGTATTCGAGAGAGTGAGTGGGAATATCGGGTGTGATAGCAGCTGTTCGAGATGGAATCTCAACTTCACCGGGATATCAACCGGTCGGGGAGTTGAGAAATGATATTAAAAGGATAAAACTCTCCTCGTCATCATCATATGAGCTGCCTTAAGAAACGGGAGCACTTAGAGCCATTTGCCTCTAGGACTAATAATTCTTCCTAGATCGGCGGGCCTCGCTTCTTGACTATGAATTCTCCATGGTCTTTTCACCACTCACCAGATTATTAAAATTACTAATTGATTCCTCCCGAACTACCCATCTTTTATTTCTCCGTCACACTTATCAACCGCGTGTAAACGGTCAACCGTATCAGAGATGATAAAAGGGATACACCGAGAAAAATGCATGTTTACCAAGGTTAAAACGTTCTTGGATCGCTTATGTCCCAGTGAGGCTTGATATTCGGTATAGTGACTTGTGGATTATTGAAAAATAATATTAGTATAGGAAAACGAGGAATCGATTGACTAACACTAGGAATGTGAATAGTAATAGCTACGTCAGCCTACGTTGTAAAAACGCATCAATCGAAAACTAAAAGCGTAAAAGATATACAAATGTACGTTTAACATAAATTAAACGATAAGCGTATAAAAACAAAACGATTATAACTACAAGAGAGGATTGCATGTCTTAGCGACTTAAATGCAAATTAAAGGAAATTAAAAGTTAAAATATATTAAATAAACGCTATCACTATTTTACGAGATCGATGAACGCTTATTTTATAAAACAAAATAACTTTAATAAACTATCTTAATGGAAACGTAAACTCAAAATATCTAAAGCGCGGTCTAAAACAAACGCAGGCGTTATGCTTAAAAATTACCTTGCCTTAAGCAAAAGCGTAAATTTTATGAAATAAAAGGCCATGAGTGTAAAACTAATTTTCTTCGTACTAAATGATAAAAGAAAATTTTAGAAAAAGATTTATATTTTTAGACTTTTATATTTTTATTATGAATTAAATAAGTTTTACACTAATTAAATGTTTAAAATACTAAAACTAATGAGAAAAATCAAAACTTTTTATAAAATACTTATTACTAATACAAATTTATTAAAATTACAAACCGGAAAAAGCTACTACGAATAAGCTACAAATAAGCTAAAATCTCGCTTAAGCTAAAATGAATAAAGCGTATATAAGAGATAGATGGTGCAAGGTTTTTACGAGAAAGACCCAGGCGCTGATGGTTACAGTACCCCCTATCATTCCCATAAGGGAGAGGTCTCGTGTTCGAACCTGCTCCCTTTTTGTAAACTTTTATTTTTTGATTTTCTTTTTCAAAGCCGCTATTAAGCTAAAATATGGAACTTTAATAAAGACAACTTTTTCAAAACTTGGAAATAAGCTCTGTGAGCTTATTTCCTATGATGGCTAAACAGTTTATAAACTTCCACATAGAAGCTAGCACTTGTACTTAAAGCTTGTTTTGGGCTTTTCCGTTTATAGGACTAGTATATACACGTATAATATATAAATTTATCAAAAATGAAAGTTTAAACTAAGAAATAAGCAAATTATGGGCTTATGACTTATTCAGTTGAGCTTTTGGGGCTCAGCGTTGAAGTCATAAGCTCATAATTAGCTTGAAAAGCTATAAAGGGGTGAAACAAAAGTATATATATATATATGTACAAGTATAATAAGTGAGATTATACAAGCATGTGCACCGGAAATAAGCCGATAAGCTCATATAAGCAAATAAAATCATTCGGTGGACATGGATCCCAAACACCCCTCGCAACTAATAATATGGGCAATTTAAGTCGATGAAATAAGCTCAAAAAGCCAAAGTGAAAATTGTAATAGCAAGGCATCTGGTTGGCTTCCAAAAGCTACAACTCAACTTACGAGGGATCACGGATGAGCTTATGCAAAGCTTATGAAGATGCTAGGAATACACTCGAGTAGGCCTATATACTCGAGATATGGGACAATCAAAAAGCTCATTGCAGCCCTTATTAATAGGCTACAAAATTGAAAAGTAAACTTGGAACCTCAAGATGACTAGGTTGGCTATCTAAAGAACCAAGATTTACAAGTTATGGTATATTCGAGAGCTTTTTGTGAGCTTATAAGCTACTCATGAGGTATGGTGTAAGTTCAAATGTGACCTGCTGGGAAATAAGCAACCTACAAGTTTCTATAGGACTATCAAATAAGCTAATAAGAGCTCAACAAACACCGTGACTAGAGATTATGGTAGCTTGGCTTTGTGAAACCGAGCTCACAAGCTCAAGCTTAGTAAGGAACTTTTTATAAGCTTTTGAAAACTCACTCACACTACCTTTGCTTGCTTGATTATAGTGGATGAATGGGACAAAAAGTTTGGGTAATTAAGCTATGCAAATAAAATTTGAATAAATAAAACAAGCATGAAAATAATGAAAAGGCCACAAAAGCTATATAAAACAAGAAAGTGCAAGCTAGGACCAAGTAATGAAGCTTATGCAAGCTCATTAACTTGACACCTAAACCTCACGTACGCAGGCATATATTTAGACAAGGGACTCAAACTAAGCTAAAAATTAAGCATTTAAAAAGCTAAATGAAAGTAAGCTATTATTTTTACAATTAAGATAAGCAACAATATTTTAATATCCTAGAAGGTTTTAAGCTAAAACTCAATAATGAGCACCTGATAAAATTCTAGATTATATTCAAAACGACTATTTGAGAAATTGACTTTTTACAAGAACATTAAGGTTTGACTTTATTGAACTTAGAACCTGAATCTATGGACTAAATATGATGTAATAAGCTATGATAAGGTGATATTGATCTATGGTAACAAATTTTAAGCTAATACTATGATTTTTACAACTCAAAATTCCAACGATTGCTTATTAATGCATAGAATTTGGAATTTTGACTTTATACAAACAAGGACTAGTTAAAATGATAGAACAGAGCTAATAGGTGCTATTGTGACTTAGAACATTGACAAAAACAATGATATGACACCTTTGGAACTCTATTTTATCAAGAAATCCAAACAACTCTTTGATTTCCATTTGTCAAATGAACTTCAAAGTTTTAAATGATTCGAGTCTAAGCAGATTCCAAACATTATATTATAACATAAATAGACCATTTGAGCCTAAAACAGGTCAAGAACACGATTAAGAACACAGATTTGTCATATTTGCATTTTAACTGAGTAACTTTCCAATTTTAGCACTACTGAATTTAAATGAACAACCTACTTATTTTATGCTATAATAACACTAAACAACACATAGAAACAGGAAATTAAGGTAAATAAGACATTGAAACGATGAATTGCAAAAATTAGAAAATGCTTACAAATGAGAAAGTGGATCGGGACATAGAAACCAAGGACAAGGGTTCACCTAATAGCTTCCCATTAAGCTCCCTAATTCTATATAGCATTCCAAATCCAACCTCGCTCATCACCTTCTTCTTCAATCCGATTTTTGATTATTTCAACTATTTTCTCTATTTTTTATGATTTTTTGAATTTAAAAGACTAAGCTTGTTTTAATGTCTCTAAAAGCTTGAAAGCTTTTGTCAGGAGCTTATGTAGCTTAAGGAGTCCATAAAAACAACTACATAACATAAAATTAAAATGACTTGAAAATGAGAGGAAATTAAGCAAATACTTGAAAATGAAATTAAACTGAAAGTAGAGTTTCATTACACTAATTTAAGATAAAATACAATATTTGAAAGATTAAAAGACATTTTAACTAAGAAAACAATAAAAACTACAACTACGTGACTAATGGCTAGTCCAAAAGTGTTTCATCTCTTGCCTCTCCTCGCTTTTTATAATCATATCAACTCTTTTTACGACATCTGAGTGTTTCCCACCACTTCTCAACCATTGGATTAAACGGATCACCATATTTGCCATTTGTCGAATCAGGCGGGAAAAGTCATTGAGTTGGCTTTTCTCATTAATGGAATTGGATGGATGTGGAGTGTGGAAGGGAGTTGGTAGCTGTGGAAAAACATGTGGAAAGGTGGAAAACAAGTGGGAAACTGCTGCGGTTTTGGGATTACAGAGATGGGAGAGCAGGTGCCGCTGATGGCGGTTTTCTTGTTTTTAAATATAGGCGGGTTGGGTTAATGGACTGGGTTGGATTGGATTTGATACATATAGGTCCGTTTGGTTAAGTGTTAACAAGGACCATATGTGTAATTTACGCAAAGTGAGGGACCACGATCATCTTTCCAAACTTCTTTGAGGGACCAAACACGCCATTAAACAATTACACAAGGACCAAAAGTTGTATTTTATTTATATTTAAAACTTTAAAGGACCTAAAATGTAAATTTGGATTTTAGGGGTTGAAATTGTAAATTCCCAAAAGTATATCAAATTGTTCCAAATTGTATTTCATGCATAGTACAAGGGTATTATTTGTAAAATTCAAGTTTTGAATACCAGGGACCATTTTGCCAATTTTGTAACTCGAGGGTAAAATTGCCATTTTGTGAAACTTTCATCCAGGGATCATTTGTGAATATTTTTGGATTCCCAAGGACTTAAGTTAACTTTTCTTTCATTTTGAAACTTTAGGGACTAGTTTTGCCATTTGTGTAACTTCAGGACCTAAAACTACAATTATTGTGAAATTGATCATTTTCACTTCTTTTTCAATCTTTTGTACCGAATCACATAAAACACATTTCATTGATATTTATAACATTTTGTGAGTCATTTGTGTGTTTTGGTCATTTTGTGGGTTTAAATAGTATAAAAGATATGTAAAAGCTACATATCACTAATCATATCATCAAGTGTTTTCATTGCGGTTTCAAAATTTTGAAATTTCTTGAGACAACAGCTCGGTGGAGTTGAACCGTACGGTGTCGCTGGAGGTTGGAAATTGTCAAACATGTGAGAGTCATGTGATTGTTACAAGGAAATGGGTTCCCATTTGTGTCAATCGAAGTCGGCTGACCTCCAGTACTTCCAACGATAAAGCTGCTGAGTGCCGGATCGTGTATTATATGGATATTGGTCATAACCAAAGTTCTCGAGCATTACCGGGAAAAGCTGCTCATGAACAAACGTGTTTCCGGATTGACACTCAAATCCTTGGTGAGGACCTCCACAAAATTCACAATGCTTATGTTGATTATATGAAGATAAGTCGAATACGCGGTGGGTAATTGGAAAATTTGAGGGTCGTTAAATGAGTTCGGATTAGGATCATAATCAAATGAATTCTCGAACCACAAAACAAACAACTCCGTTATGAATATCATTA
The DNA here is from genome assembly GCA_022545495.1 of Chrysanthemum lavandulifolium. Lineage (NCBI taxonomy): Eukaryota > Viridiplantae > Streptophyta > Magnoliopsida > Asterales > Asteraceae > Chrysanthemum > Chrysanthemum lavandulifolium. The sequence continues at coordinate 277,645,512 of CM040241.1, forward strand.
CCACATTGTACACGTGTACAATACCATGACGATGTGTGAACCAAAAAAGAGGCTCACCAACCACCACAAGGAATAAACGATTTCATTTGAAAGTTATGAAAGGAATCGGTTTATTCAAAGAATCAACAAAACCAACATGGTGATCCGAATGACTATCAAGTCTCGAAGAACATTTTGAAAAATCCGGAGGTGGGACAAGTGGTGTGCTCGAGAGCTAGCAATTTCCACCACTTCGTTATGGTCTCGGTTACGGTCTCTTGAGAAACGTGAAGATTAAGCAAGTCATCCTTGCTAGTCACCGGTTCGACTACGCATGTTTGCTTTTAACCGTAAATCGTGAAAGTTTAGGATCAATTTTAGACGGCTTGGAGCAATTGAGGGTTTAGATCTTTGGATAACCCGTGGGTTGGACGTGATTTAGCACTTCCATTATTAGAGGAAGTACACGGTCCTTAGTCACCCCGGTTTCTCGTTCCATTTCCCTCACGCAGAATTAATGGATCATCACGAACAACACAATTCTTGACACTTGTGATAAAGTCAAGAGTTTTCAACCGTCCCTGCACTGTCGTAGTCGAGAGATTCCATGAATAGAAGAAGTTAGAATCAAATGGATAGAGGGTAAAGAGATAAAGAATCAAAAAGGGTAAGAGTGCATGGGATATTTTGGTATTTTTGAAAAACATGTTGTAAAAATAAGAAAGAAAATCTTTTGGGTTTTTGATTTTAAGATGTTTTGGATTTTATAAGAAAATATAAATACATATAGATGGTATAAACAAGGAGGAATATTCAAATCACTAATACGCTAAGCGGAAGATAATCAGCCTGACTCCCTCAGGCAAAAATTTGCTCAGATGTTTACCGTTAAACGCAGTTTTCACACAAGCGGCACTCAGGAATGGCCAACCGTAAGAAATTAAAAGCAGTTCGCACACGATGCAATGGAAGATCGAGAGTATAGGGTTTCCCGGGTTGTTATGTCCCGGTATCTACGAAGAATCACCAAGCGATTAGTGATCGAGAGGATTTGAACGGAAGAGATTTGATTTATTTATAACTAAAGAAAAGTATACAAATTACAGGGGCTTAAATGCAAATTAAAGGAAATTAAAAAGATAAAAATATTAAATAAACGCTATCACTATTTGCAAATGATGTTTTCTATGATTTATAAAACAAAATAACTTAAATAAACTATTTTAATTAAAACGTAAACTTAAATTATCTAAAACGTAACTTAAAATGAAAACGTCACGTTAAGTATAAAAATTACGAGTCATGCAAGTAAAGCGTAAAATTTATGAAATAAAAGTCCTCACAGAGTAAAACAATTTTCCTACATTCTAATTGACTAAAATAATTTTTAGGAAAGTTGAATATTTTTCTACTTTTAAATTAATTACTACTGAATTAAAAACTAAATTAAACTAATTAATTAATTAAAATACTAAACTATTTTTGAAAATTCAAAAAAATCACACAAACTACTTTACACTATGGGGATCTATGAAAATATAATGGTCACTTGACTATTACAAATAAGTTTGTTAAAAATAAGCTAAAGTTATTAAGCTATACTAACAAACAACCTTAAATAATAATCGATGCAAGTACCATGACCAAGACAAGACCCAGTAAGGATTGGTCATGGTGTGTGGTGTTGTGCTTCGGTCTTTGGCGGGGAGGTCTTGGGTTCGAATCCCACCCACTCGCTTTTTGGCTACTTATTATTTTTATTATCTTTTCTTGCAACTTGAAAATGGGATCAAAGTGAAGAAATTTTGTGAAAACTTTACCTTGAAACCCTTGAGTCATTTGTATAACAGACTTATTTATTTATTCATTTAGACGGGTCCAAACCAAACACCCCTTTCTCAGTTTAAGCACAAATAAGCATAAACAAGTAGTTAAATGTTTACGCTAAATAACAAACAAGCAGGAAGGTCGTAAATAAGCTAAGTTAGAAAAGAAATAAGCTAAAAAAGGGAAGAAGTTGGCTTCGCGGAAATCCTAAACTAGAGAATGAATATAATAGCAATGGAAAAGCCTAAATAAGCACTAGATGAGCTTAATAATTACTAACCTTAATCTAAATACCTAAAACAACAAATGGAAGTTAGATCGGACATCTAATATCCTAAAAAACTAAAAAGGAAAGAGTAGCAAAGCCCTTTCTGATTAGCTATCAGCAGATGTACTGGGTATCTAAGGCGTGTTTGAGAGCTTAAAATAAGCTCTCAAAAGCTCTGAACTAAAAAGAAAATGAAGGCAAGCAAACTTAGCACTAATCTAAAAAAAAAAAAAACAAGAATGGGGAACTTTAGTCCTCAACGACAATGAATAATGTCAAAAGAAGTGATCTTCTTGTTGGTGTTCTTTGCACCAGTGACGTAAAAGCAACAATTAGGACATTCAAGGCTAAAAATAAGCTATGTAAAGCTACGCTAATGCTCAAGAATCTAAAGCATTCTTAACTCAGTACTAAGGAACACATAAAAATGATTTTTATGATCATTGAACAAGAAATAACCCATGGAAATAAGCTAAGCACTTGGGCAGTTAAGATAGAACAAAAATTAATTTATTTACGATCTATACCACAACTTAAGAACACAACTCTAAGACCATTTTAGACAAATTCGACAACTCATAACATCCTTTTAACAAATCATCACACAAAGCTTGCAAATTTGTTAAGGAAATGGAAATTTTGAAAACTACTTTAGAACAAAGAAGACAATTTGGAAAAGCTAAGAAAATTCTAAAAACTATCTTTTAGAGTGAATTGAAGTCGATTAAATTTCACAATAATACCAAAACTAATAAAACACCATTATGCCAAACACACTACTTTAGGTGATGAGATCGAGAATTTGGGTAAAGAACTTAGAATTTGTGGTAAAACAAGGTTCAGTAACCATTTAAAAGATGTGACAACAGCTTGCTGAAAGCAGTGAAATTTCATGAACTTGGATCAATAATCAAACAATAAACTCAAATGAACAATGCGAGAAGCGAAATTTCATTAATCAAACTGAAAATTACAAAACATTAAAACGGAAATTTAGAACTTTTAATTAAACATATTAAAACTAATAATGACGAATATTAAAAGTTTGGACTAGAACAAGAACTCTAGACAACTTTCTACAAATTTCTAACATCCTATTTATACTAAAAAAAATAAAAAAGTCTTCTTCTCTTCATTCTTGTCTTTTCTGTTTGTGTTTTCTTTGTGAGACAAAACAAGCAAAAACACACCCATGTGCTTCTTGAAAACTTTCTGAGCCATTGGATTACTTGAGAAGATTTTGACCATTGATTGCATTTTGGCGGGAAAACGGTTTTATGCCAGTGGGACTGATAACTTGGACAGGGGAGGGGTGCATTAAATGCGTTTCGTCATTGGGTGCTCGGAGGGGAACAAAGCGTGGAGTAGGGTGGAGTTGCAGGATAGGCATGATGATGGAGATGGACAGGAGGCTTAGGTGGGTGGTTTTTTATTTAAACCGTAGGTGGATTTGGTTTTAAACCGGGTAAAGGGATTAGACAATTATTAGTTTGGTAGGATTGGGCTTGGACAAGAGTTGGGCTTAGGATTTTACTTGGACCATAAGGTTTAGTTAAGGGATCGAATACGTAAAATTCAAAGCTGAGGGGACCACTCATGTAAAATCTGAAATTGTATTCCAAGGCTAAACTTGACAATCCCCAATACTCGAGTGACCAATCTTGCAAATCTCAAATAATGTAGGGGCCATTTTGCCAAATGTGAACCTCAGGGACTAAACTTGAAATTTCCAAAATTTATCAAAGGACCAATTTTAGAATTACGAAAGGATTCAAAATGTTCATTTTCCAATTTAAAATGTCAGAAGGTAAATCATCAATCTTTGAAATTCCGTGGACTAAAGTTGCCATTTTGAAAGTCGGGGACCTAAACCCGCCAATTATGCAAACTTAGCTCGTTTTTATCCGATTTTAAACATTTGCATCCGAAACATATAAATGCAATTTTTGAGATATTTTCAAGATTTTGATGCATTATCGAGCATTTTTAAGTTTTTATGAGTCAGATTAACCAAAACGATGAAGATTTACACACTCATCATGAGTTTGTGTGGTTTAGGTTGTCCAGGGAACTTCTACGGTTCTTCAAGAACTTCATTACTATTGACAATTACATCCCATAGTACATGATCCGTAATAGCAATGTACTTGCTCATCTTCATGCTCGCAGATCATATTCTCCTTAGCGATGATAGGAATTCCGAGCGAGGCGATGGATGGAGTAGTGCATCCGGTCGACATCTTTGGGGGTTTGTTGTTAAATCGGTTTTAAGGGTTTCTTCTTAATCGAGTTTCCACACAGCTCTGACATACCACTTCATTGGATCGACATACTCGACCAAACTAACTATGTAGCTTGTGCGGCTTAGTGACTCCGATAAATCCTAAGTTACTAACAATGAAACACCGATATTACTTCACCAAGTATCACGGAAACTACTTCAATAAAGCTAAGAAGAATAACTTAAACTTCAGCGAGTTTATTAATACTTTGAACCCGCTTGATGTCAGGATTACTAACAACCCTAATAACTCTAATATACGCACTTTGTAAATTCTAAATCACGTATCTCTAATGCCCGATCTAGGGGTCCTTTTATAGGCATAAGAGTACCCTAGCTCGGTTTACAATTACAATCCTTGTACGACAAGTAATTCTAAACTAAGAATGTTCTAGACAAACATAACATTCCATAAACGATATAAGCGATTCTTTAACTGCGGTGAGATTGATCATTAGCAGTGCTTTGATTTCTCTTCATAAGTTATTAGATTGACTTTCTTCAAGACTTTGACTTTCTTCAAGATTTTGTCTTTTATATATCCCAACAATCGCTTTCATCTCACAAGAACATGTGAGGTCGGTACCTTCATCGTGATATATTTGAATTCTTGTTAATAACAATTTTAGTCATATTTATTTTTAAAATCGGTATACAGCGCCGGGTTAAACTTATAAAGAGGAATAGCATGAAATCATTATTAAATATAAATATTCCTCGTCTCAATTATAGTCCCTCTCGACTTTTTAACTATTTCATTTTACTTTTGACCTTAAATATTTTTTTAGGTTATTTAATACTTGATAAATATCATACCAATGAAAATGCATTTAAAGACTAATCCATTCATATATATTTTATCAAGTATTATATAACACAAACAAAATATTTAAGGTCAAAATTGAAAAAGGACACAAAAAGTCAAAAGTTACCTATAATTTTGAGACAGAAAATAATAAAAATAAACAAACAAATAAATAAAAATAAAATAGAACATCCTTATTTAATCACATAAAAAGAATAACATGAATTGTTCGTTTATGTAAAATTCAGTGTATTCATTTAAATATCACGATAAATCGTTAGCTTTCACTATGATATTTATAATTCCATTCATATACAACTAATTTAATATATAATAAGAATAATATTTATAAATAACAACAATATATGGTTTGTTTTTCAAGAAAAATAAATAGTTTTAAGTTTTTAGAATGTAAGAGGTATTTATTAAATTTATAAAGTCATTAAATATGAAAATTAATAAGTTTACTTAAGTCCTTATAGTTTATTAATCTGAGTTTTTGACAACTAAAGTTTTATTAGTTATCCCTCATTTTGTTTTTAGTTTTTTCTTTATAAATCGACACACACGCTTTCTACGCTTTTTGGTGGATGAAGTTTAGATAATTTTGACCAAATCAAAGCTAGTTTCAATTTCTACTAGCCATTTGATTTCAATATTGTCTTCTCTTATTAGTTAATTTAAAAATTCATTTGTCCAATTTGTATATTCTTATCTTCTATATAATAAGAGAAAATATAAATTGGACAAATTGAAATTTTCAATTGACTAATAGAGAACTCAATGCAAAATCAAGTCTTTCTCTCGCTAATAAAAGCCAAACTTAAATTAATTTGGTTAAACTTTTGATAGATTATGTGGATAAATTTGGTGGATTAGGAAATAAACGTTATTTTTGATTTTTAATATAATTTATAATCAAAACTTTAACTTTTAAAAGAGGCTAATCATAAATATAAGACTAAAATACACCGTTGGTCCTAAACTCTGGCAGGGTGTATCGCGATGGGACGAAATTGCGTTTTTCATCGTGGTGAGTCCAAACCTTGGCCTTTAAATGCCAAATCGGCCCACTGACCAATTCTCCGTTAGTCAAAGCTCATTATGTTATGCGTGCCTTGCGCATGAGGGTAAATCGTCATTTCATTGTTTTGGTTTATCACCCTTCATTTTCATCTTCCTCGTGTTTAAACCCGTATTCCACGACCTTAAACCCGTAGTCCGGCGACTAAGAATATCAAACGGGAAGAACTTTTTAAATAAGTAGCAAAGAAACTTTTAAACTTCTATATAATAATGTATACTAAGAACCAACTTATAATTGATTGTCTTTGAAGCCATCAACCTGGTCATCTTTAGTCTTATGAATGCAAACTGCTTTTATTTGTGACATCGCAAAATTAGAAATTAACATACCTTAAGTCATATGTTATTTTGGCAAATACCTTTAACAACCTGCATTTGCACGCAAATATTTTAATTACTATTGTTGGTCAACCAACACAGGATAGATCTTCTAGCATTTCTACTCTCGCCATGAGTTGTAGGGATTATTCATTGGTAGTGAGGAGTCTACATTAATAGCATCTATACTCTGAGTTAAGTGGTCGGGTTCGTAAAGCTACCTTATTCTAGCTATGACCACTATGTAATAAACAACACCATTTCAAAGCATTTGGGGACCCGATTGTTGTTAAGCGGTCTATGTAACTAGTGGTCCTTAAGCCCCTTCCGACTTCCATAAAACACCAATTGAATAAGCCTATCGGGTTATCTTTAAACTAGGCATATCTAACTCATAATAAACTCGATTTTCCAACTAACAATTGGTAGTAGGGAGTATATGCTTACAAATAGATATTTTTACATGCCAATACAAAATGTACCTAATACAAGCAAGTTCGCGCAGGTCTAGTCTCACTCTAGTAGCTTGTGGATTACGCAGTGACGTGCATCGTGCTTAATACCCACTTCACACATATGTAACATTTGGTTAAAGATCCTTGGTTCCACCACTCATTGGTTCCACCGCTCATTTGGTTAAAGATCCTTACTATATTAAGTCCTAATTTAGTAACCATAAAGCGACAATAAAAAAATAATACGCGGTAATGACGAGATGATCATATACAATAGATATTTAATAAAGTTAACCTTAAAATGTTAAAAGGAGTACAATGATAGGTTTGCATAGTTAGTATGATTAAAGAGAGCATAGGTTTGCATCATTACGAATGATAAAAGAGATCATGTCCGGAGAACATAGCAATCGTGTCGCTTATAAATAACATCGGGCCTATTCTCGGTTAATGCATAAGTGAATCATGCCAAGATACTTTGAGTCATGGAAATACGCCACACGCATGTTGTAGTCTTCTTTGCATTTGTAGTCCTTGTACTTGATTCACATCCTACACCACGATTGCATTTGGGTACTCGGAATGAATTTAGATCGGATCCCTCACGATTAAAAGGGTTCCGCCACATTGGTCGCCGGATTACGGGTTTAAGGTCGCTTAATATGGGTTTAAACATGAGGAAGATGAAGATGAAGGGTGATAAACCAAAACAATGAAATAGCGATTTTACCCTAATGCATACACACCTAACTCGCTGCACTTTGACCAACGGAGAATTGGTCAAAGTGGACCGATTTGGCATTTAAAGGCCAAGGTTTGGACTCACCACGATGAAAAGGCCGAGTTTCGTTCCATCGCGATGCACCACGCCAAGTTTGTGGACCAACGGTGTATTTTAGTCTAAATATAAATTAATGGACTTAATTGTAAAATCATCAATTTACATAATTTCTAAAATTATTTATACAGTTAAAAAAGCCCTATATAAATTAATTTTTTTTTATAAACAACAACAACTACTACTACTATTATTAATACTGCTACTATTATTGAATTGAGCGTTATACTTAAAATACCATTAATGTACGCCGAGTTATGCACGAATTAAATATAGCATATATAAAGATTTATATTCAATAGATTTGAATTATATTAAAATGTCAAATTAAACTACTCAAACAAAATGATAATTAAACAAAATTAATCATATATTTTAAATCGAGCAAATATAGTTTAAATGGGTTTGGCGATTTATTACTCTAGGTTTCACTTTGTGGTCTTGATTGTTCGATTACACGCATAGATATTCTCCTAGGTTAGATATCATTCGAGAAATTACTTCTCTTACAAGTATAGGGATTGATCTTCAACTTTTGTTAGAAAAAAGGTGGAAATGGTGAAGACTCTACAATTTGGGACGAAGTGTGGTTAAGGGAAAATTATTTGAAGCTTAAATATCATAGGGTATATGCCTTGGAATATTGTAAGCTTATCTCGATCATGGATAAAATCGCCATGCTTCGTTGGACTTTTCTTTTAAATCGTTCGTCAAGGAGGGGTCAAAGAAGAGCGCCTTTGTCACTTCACGCTCGGTCTTTGTCGATGTTATCTTGCCTCAAATGCAAGATCGTATGCGATGGTCTCTGAAGCCACGGTGATTTCTCGGTAAAATCGGTTCGTAATCTTGTAGATGATACTTTATTCACGAGAAGTTGATGTGCCTACGAGATGGGTGAAAGTCATTCCTATAGCGGTTAATGTGTTTGCTTGAAGAGTTCGTTTGAATAATCTTCCTTCTCGGTTGAACCTTTCTCTTAGATGTATGAAAATAAAATCTATTCTTTGCTCTATGTAGTGTAGCAGTTGAGTCCACGACTCATTTTTTATATATTTATCTTCATTAAATAAATATATAAAAGACTTATTATTGATCATGACATTATACTTATAACGATTTATTGATCATGACTTTATATTTTATCTAATGAAGATAAATACATAGAATAAAATGTTAATGTATGGTAGTAGGCACATTTTGTCTGCGGATGACGTTGTAAAGATGGCATCATATTCTAGAAATACATAAACATGGGATGGTTAAGAGAGAGTAAAATAGCAAGAGGTGCGGTGGCGAGACATTTACGCCAAGTTCTCACTTGGCAGACTCGCCAAAATCAATCACTGTAGCGGTTGATGCATTCGTTAAACTTTTACCGCCAAGTTTTTAGCGTATGTCTAATGAGAGATTTTTGTTTTTTAATAGGCTTTTGTGTTTTAATCTGGTATTTATAGATTCTAAAGTGAGGCTTTGGTTTATGTTAGATGTGTGAGTGAAAAAAAAAAAAAAAAAAAATATACTGATGTAACAATTTGGCTTAACCGCTTAAGCATGTGCCTGATACTCTAATATTCGATATAGACGTTTGTATGACCTAAATGTAGCTGTTGTATATTTAATTAAATATCCTAAGACATTGACTTTTTGTAATATCTACTTGTTCAAACTTATTATTATTCGTGTTAGAACGCAAACCCACAACTTATTATATGACGTGTTAAAATGCCAAACACTACTTAAGATTTTGATTAATCAAGAAAACGTACATATATTTCTTTCAAAATGAATAATTGCATATATATTTTTGAGTTAATGCTAAAAAAATATACTATTTCTCGCTACATTTCACTATCGTGACAGATAAACTTTAATTTCCTATTAAAACAAAAAACTTTCATAATGACTCTTTATCAGATAGAAAAACTTTCTTAACGACTCTTATCATATGAAAACTCGACACGCCAGCAGCATTAATTGGCCATTAATGGTCCAAAAATATCTAAACTTACAGCTTTACTTATCATGTGATGATAAACTTTAATTTTCCTATTAAAAAAAAACTTTCACCATAGGGCTATGCACACCGGAACCCTCAACTGGCTTCGGACCTCCACGCTCGACCTCACTTCCGTAGATCGCCATTCTCAAGCCAAACTATCACCGAAAATACCTCTCCACCATCGAGAGCCGTATCACCAACACCACAAGGATCTACAACTTCCAGACCCTTGAATAAGACCACCACCACCGAAACGCCTTAAGATCACAACATGTTTCCAGTTTTTTTTTTTTTTTTTTTTTTTTTTTTTTAACTATTTATCTTTTTGGTCATATCCGAATTTGTATAATATATTTTCGGATCTGTTCGAATCATTTATGCTAGTCAGTCATTGATGCTTCATGGCTTGCTTGCTTTCTTAGAGCAATACCGCTGCTTGGCTATTCACTGCTGACGCCGGTTTTGAGTTATATAATATGTGGTTTTGGGTCTTTTTCATGTAAATATGAGTTTCTTTTTAAATATTTAATGGAAGATATATATATATATATATATATATATATATATATATATATATATATATATATATATATATATATATATATATATATATATATATATATATATATATATATATATATATATATATATATATATATATATATATATATATATATATATATATATATATATATATATATATATACATATATATTATATATATATATATTTTAATATATGAAAAATCCGATTTTAGTGTTATTTATTAGATCCATATTTGATTTTTCGAGTCTTTTCGATTTTTCTAGTCTTTTATAAATTTGAGTTTTAATGCTATATGAATATGATAATGTGTTTTTAATGCTATATGAATTATGAAGCAGTATACATGTTTTTTGGGTTAATGGTTAATTAATGAAGTTAATGGTCCAAAAAATATACAAACTTGCTACATTTTACTATTACAATAAAAACTTTCTTAATGACTCTTATTGTAACCAAAAAACTTTCTTATACATTAACGTAACGTTGCAACGCGTCGGCTTTTTGCTACAATAAGAGTCATTAAGAAGAGCTTTTTTTACATAATAAGAGTCATTAAGAAAGTTTTTGTTTTAATAGGAAAATTAAAAGTTTATTGTCACGATAGTAAAAGGTGGCAAGTTTGTATATTTTTGGACCATTAACCCTATATTTTATACAAATTTTTTTGTCATATTTCTAAATTGCTTTTACGCACGCTTTGGATATATACGAAATTTCAGCGTTTCTGAGGGATATATATGAAAAAAGCCCCCAATCTTTTAAAACAAAATAGATATTAAAGTTAATTACACAAATGGTCATTGTGGTTTGTTGGATTTATCATTTTAGTCACTAAATTTATTTTGGATCGATTCGCCTATTGTGGTTTTCTTGTTATTACGGATCCAAATTCAAATCCATATGAAATGACCAAAAGTCCTTTTCACCTTCTTTTTCAAATGAGTTACTGATAATTACATAAATGGTCATTTGTAGTTTTCGATTGATAATTAAGTAACGCAGTTAGTCCTTTATATTAATCTGTTGTTAGTAAATGACCAAAATTTGGTTTACTTATATTTTCATTCATTTTTACACCTTATCGTCCGCTTTTACGCGTTTCTTAGTTTTACTCGTTTTCGTCCATTTTACATCGCCATCCGTTTTTACACGTTTTGTCCGCTTTTACATGTTTAGATCTGTTTTTACACGTTTTCATCTGCTTTTACACATTTTCACCCGCTTTTGCACGTTTCATCCATTTATATACGTTTACATTCTGCTTACACGCTTTCTTTCGCTTTTAATCATTTTCCTTCGCTTTTCACAGTCTTTCCTCCGCTTTTACACGTTTCCGCTCAGCATTTACACATTTTCGTCCGCTTTAACATGTTTCGTCTGTTTTTACATGTTTTTGTCCGTTTTTGCACGTTTTCGTCCATTTTTATACGTTTCCATTTGTTTTTGCACGTTTTCGTCCGTTTTTGCACGTTTTCTTCCGTTTTTACTCATTTTCGTCCGTTTTTACACATTTTCTTTTGTTTTTACTTGTTTCGTCCGTTTTTACATGTTTTCATCCGTTTTTACACGTTTCATCGCTTTTGCATGTCATTCGCTTTTTACAACGCTTGCTCATTTTTACGTTTTCATCTCGCTTTTGCATGTTTTGTCCATTTATATACGTTTCAATCATTTTTGTTTTCTTTGCTTTTGCTCGTTTTCGTCGTTATTAAGCGTTTCGATCTGCTTTACACGCTTTGCATGTTTTCGATACGTAGTTGCATATTTAAATACATTTTACGCTTTGGCCGCTTTTGCGTTCCGTCCGTTACATCGCTTTGCACGCCGCCTATTTTTTACGTTTCTTCGTTTTGACTGATTACCGTTTTACTGCGTTTCGTCCGCTTTACACATTTCGCTCGTTTTATCCATTTTTGTCCGCTTTACACGTTTCATCCGCTTTACAAGTTCGCCCCGCTTTTTCATGATTACGCTAGTGTTTACATTTTGTCCGTTTTCCATGTTTCCGCCCATTGTTATACATTTTTATTAGTTTTTGCGCGTCGCTTTTCATTTTACGCATGAAAAGATGGTCGAAAGCGTGTAAAATGGACTAAATGAGTAAAATGATGAAAACATAAAAACGGATGAAAACGGAAAACGAATGAAAACGTGCTAAATGGGCGAAAATGTGCAAAACGACGAAAACGTAAAGCGATCGAAAACATGTAAGCTTGACGAAACGTGTAAAATAGGACGAAACATAAGCGGACGAAACGTGCAAAGACGAATGAAAACGTGTTTAAATGGACCAAAGCGAGCAAAATGCATTTAAAAGCGTAAGCGGGCGTAAATCATGTGAAACCGATGAAACGCGGTAGAAATAGAGCGGCGTGCTAAAACGGATGAAAACTTGTCAAGCTGACGACGAACGTAAAAGCGAACGAAACAAGTAAAGCGGATTAAAGCGTGAAAACGTAAAGAAGCTGATTTAAATAAGTAAAACGAAGAAAACGTTTAAACGGACAAAACGATGGAAAACGATATAAAATGGGCTAAACGCGGTAAAACTACTAAACGTAAAACAAAAAAAACAAAAAAAGAAATCGGTAGGAATTAGAAATTTCAAGTATTAAAGATTCGGTCACTTTCAAGTATATGTAATCGTTAAAAGCTCGTGAGTCGTGGTTATTTTAAGTTATGTAGTATTTAGTTAAGTAACACCAGCGGAGGACTGACGGTTCTTTACCCACAGTATGCCCCGATCCATGACCATGTTGTGTGGCGCTTTATGTAAGGCTATAAATACTCTCTACCTCCCGAGGTAGAGAATTGGAGCTCATAATAATATCTTTCACTTTCTCTCACTAAGTTCCACTAAACCTCTAACTCTCTCTGGAATTCCATATATACGCCAACTTGGTGTTATGGTTTGATGTGTAAGTGAAAACTAATATCTTACAATTGGTATCAAGAGCCATGGTTAGATCATATCTGCACATCATTGATTTCTAGTTGGTTTTTAGGTGGTTTCGAGTTTGAAAAGTTTAGTGGTTTGTGCATCATTCGGTTGATTTCTTGTGTTAAAGCTTGGATTTTGTTAGTACTTTTACGTTTAGAATCATCACAAGTGTTTAGGTTTTCATTTGGTAGCTTGAATCATCTTGGTTGGGTTGTTTTTGGATTGAAAAGTGATGTTTGTGTTGTTTTTCTCAAGTAGCCACTTGACCCATGGATTTGTTTCAAGTAGCGACTTGCTTTACAATTTTGTAGCGACTTCAGGTTTTGGAGCTAGCGACTTAGGCCCAGCGACTACACGGTACAAGTAGTGGACTCTCCATTACCGGTGGCGACAGGTGTTAGCGACTTGGTGAATGTGAGTTGCTATTTAGCGACTTGAATCTTTAGCGACTTGATTAATGTAATCTTCGCCAAAATTTTGCTAACGACTTGAGGCTAAGCGAGTTACTATTTAGCGACTTGGGACTTTAGCGACTTGGTGGTATAGCGATCAGGTGTTAGCGACTTGGTGCATTATCTTCAGCGACTTGGGTGATTTTTACGGTTTTCTCTTGATTTAGTAAAAACCAGTGAAAGAATCTATTTCCGCTTTAACCATAGAGTTATAAAATCCCGTACAATCTCTATTAACATGTCTAGCAACGTTCCTACTATCATCTCCACCTGCTGCGAGGATGTTCAAGCGGTGGTTCGAGATACTCGTCCACTGCTGCTCGCCAGAACCGACTACGATTCTTGGGCTCAACGAATCGGTTATATCTGTCTTGGAAAGGAAAATGGTGTCAACATTCTGAAATCCATTGATGAAGGACCGTGTCGAGTTGAGGCGATTAGAGATGTGCTTGATCTGCTCAAGGTGGAACTACGACGACGGAATGGACGGACCAAAGATGTATGACGAGCTTGATGATAAGGAGAAAAAGATCTTCGATCTTGATATCGTATGTCTAACATTGTTCTTGAAGGTCTTCCTAAGGACATCTACATGTCGATCAATCACAACACGAGTAAAGGCGGAATGGGATAATGTCAAGATGCTTCTCTCGGTTCACGAACTAACTATGGAAGGCAGAGAGAATCACAACTCTATAGCGAATTTGAACACTTCAAGATGAAACCGTATGAGAGTGTCTATGAGTACTGTGTGAGATTTCATAAGTTGGTGAATGATATGAGGAACATCGAATGACTATGCCTAATATCCGGTGAACTCAAAATTTGTGAACAACATGAACCTCGAATGGCACAAGTTTGTCACCTCTGTGAAGCTCACTAAAGGATTGAAGAATACAAACTACGAGCAACTCTATGACTTCCTCCTTGAGAATGAGAGACATGCTATGTTTGAAAAAATGATTCTTAATCGGCCTAAAACCAACCAGGGAGAGACAAGCTCGTCTAATGACTCAACCTCCTTCTACTCAAACATCGAATCACAACCAAAGCCTCTCGAGTCATACCTATGGGAAATGGTAATCACAAACTCATTCCCGATCCTATGTTCAAACAAGGCGATGCCGATGCATACTGGTAATTTCATTAATCAACTAGCTCTTCTCGATTAGTCAAAACATGAATTCTCTCCCACAAACCAACAACAACCTCGTAGCGGTATTCAACCCACACAATCAAGCTATTTGTTAAAGATGGGAGGATCGTGGTCTGACCCGAGTTCAGGAAAAGCAGGTATGATCGGGGAAGAAGTGGACACAGTAGAGGTTATGTTGGTAATCGAGTCGAGGAAGGAATGGTAATCAAGGTCAAGCTAAGCCGATCAAATGTTATAACCGTGGTGGTGAGGGACACTGGGTAAGGAACCCACATCTCCAAAGCGCCCGCGGAATCGCCGATGCCCGAGAGATAAGATCTTGCTTGCACAAGCTCGTGATAATGCGTCACTTTGGATGAAGAGGAATTGTTGTTTCTAGGCGAGGCAATGCCAAGACCTATGATGCGTATGTGGATGAGCGCCCTATTCAAGAGATAGGTCACAATCATCGAATGCCTTTCAAGTGGCTGATTGTGATGCATACTGACATCGATGTGGATGATGGACCTCTCAGACCCTTACACATTTTATGGCTAGCATTTCTCGAATGGTTTCTCCAAGGTCTCTTCTTCACCACAAGTGGGCTCATCCAATGGCGCACTACGTCTCGGAGGTATTAAAACTATACGATGATCTTGATGTACAACGGATGCATGACAAAGTACAATCAGCTCAAACTATTGAATCAAATGTTGAAAATGGGTAATATCAATATTGTCCCATATGATCAATATGTGAAACAAAGTGAAAGTGAAGTTGTACCAAGTGATGCATCTTCTGCGCATCAACAATGACCATGTTTTGATGAATTCAACGCATATGCCTTTGATGATTCCGTAATTTACGGTAAATGCCTATAAAGAGCGTGTTGCTATTCTATGAACAACGTGCAAAATTTGAGTTGACCTCTCAAAGAGTGAAATGGATGACCAAGTCGTATAATCATTAGAAAAAGTAATTTTCGAAGAAGTATTAAAACAAGAGTTAAATTCCTTGCAAGAAAAGCTTTCTTAAACCGCTAAGCAAAACAAGAACTTCAAGAAAATGTGAAAATGCTTAAGAAAGAATTTAATGCAAAGGAATCAAAACTCTTGAAAGATTTTTCTAATCTGAAAACTTTGAAAAACTAACTTGAAAACAAGTTGTACATACAAAGGAACACCATTCGGCATCCCTTCACATGATCACAAAGCATAGAGTCTTAAGCGATAAGCATAGCATTCCCTTGTTAAGGAAACCAAATCCGGAGGTCATTAAAAGGGCTAGAAATGCTCATAAGGTTCTTTATGATGGAAATGAAATCCTTAACCCTGAGCAAAAACCTAGTTGCGTTGAGTGCACCGAGAAAGATAAGAAATCGGATGAAGTCACTAGGGAAAGATGAACAAGAAATTAGATGATCCTAAATGTAAAGAGTAAGAAAATAAAGATCACACCCCATGATTACAAGAATGAAAAGCGGATTCCTTGAACATGTTTAAACGTCTCAGACATTGTTGACTTCAGAACAAGTTTTACGGAAAATGGATTTAGATAAGCGGAATTTCAAAATATTGTTGTAACAAACCCTCCCACTTTGGAAAATTCCTAAAGCGATTGTGTATCCTCCTAATACACCAATGCATCTTGTTCCTAGAACAATTGCCACTAAAAACAAGACCTTAATTAGCCAATATGTTATATTTCAACTATTTGTTGATTTTGAGAAAACTTGCAAGAAAAGGATCACACCCACCGTATAACCCCGAAGAGAAAGGGTTTTGAGCAAATGAAAGAATGTTATTTAAGCGAGGTCATCATGCCTTTTAAACTTAAAAGATCACTTTGAGAGTCTTAAAAGGGATAGAAAGCGATATTAGGGAAATGGAAAAGGAATTTGATGCAATGATAGTTGAAGTTAATGACTATGAGCGAGCACCAAAATATAATGAGATTGAGAGGAAGAACTTGCATATACTAAATGAGAACTTTATTCGAATGCATTGCTCAAGATGTGTTTTTCAACACTACAAATTGTTCCATTAATGCTTCTAAATTTCATGAATTATCTGTTGCCGCTGAAAGTCTCCCATGATCGTGTCATTGAGCTTGAAAAAACTAATTACGAACTAAACGAGAAAATTGAGCCTCGATGATCACGATAATTTGGTTAAACATTTTCCTAAACTAGAAGTTGAGCATTTTAATTTACAACTAAAATATCGACATCTTAAAGAAAATGTCAAAACTTCAAATATCAAGACATCCTCGATGCTCCAGAGTTTGATGCGGGTTTTCAAATTAACAAAGCGTGATGAGCGTATTCAAGCTCATTACAACACGATCGGAAGATTGAAAGCCCGAATCTCTCAATTAAAGGGTCAAACGAACAATATAGCGAGGCTCCCAGATGCCTCCTCCTTTAGATTCTCATAATTCTCGAGCGTTTCATCTTTAAAACCTAGTAAATGTATTACAAAAGGAAAACGAAAGTTTTCTAGAAGAAAATGAAAAGATTAAGCGTCATTTCAATGAGTTATTTGAATCACGAAAGGTCTTTCGTGACAAAAATAACGAACAAATAGCTTCATTGCAAAAGGAATTTGAGAATCGAAGAGTCGATTAAAGGGAAAATGCCAATTGTTAATACAAAAATAATCAGTAAAAACGTTGATTTATAATTTACGATCTTTCTAATGTTTTGTTGATAACAAAAGTAAGATCATTTTAAGGAAACAAATAAAACACGTAAATGGTTTGAACTAATAGTTTTATAACACATTTACGCTTTCACATAAAACACTAAACTAGTATAAGTGATTTTATGACTTAGATACATATGTACAACAACTAGTGTTTACATATTAGGTTAAACATATACTTAAACTAAGTATACCAAAATGGGTAAAACTAAGTGTATGCTAAATTGGGTAAATACAAGTATATACAAAAGGTTAAATACTAGCAAATGGTTTTGACCCATAACCCATGGTTTTATATATACCACTCAACCAAGTACATTGTATCTAGAAAGAAAACCATGGATCAACCCATAACCCGTGACCCATGACCCATAACCAAAAATGGCCAAGGGCAAAGAGAGCGGATGACCACGGATCCCTAGCTTTGTGCTAGCCGGATCTCAAGTTGGAAGGGATCCGTGGGATCAGGGAAGCGATGATTTTTCCTCTACAAATAGTGAGCCATTTCTTCTTTATATCTCTTTCTCTATACATACTTTCTCCCCAGGTTAAATCTCACTAACCATAGATCCAAGAGATCTATGTTTGTAGTTTTGTTTTTGTGTGATCTTTTAGGTTCCTCTTAGTGGAAGATCACCACCTTTGAAATCGAGCAAGCTCGAGTCAATGAGTTGCCAAGCTTCCTCATCATCAAGGCTATTGAAGTCCTCTTGTTGATGATCCTTTCTTTCTTCAAAGAAGCATAGTGTTAAAGACATTAGTGAAAGATGTCTCGAGTGCGTCAAGGCGAAGATATTAGTGAAGGGTATCTATCGTATATGGGATAGCTTTCTGTGGTAGGTGCTTAGAAGTCAAGACAAGAAGCATTAGTGAAAGGTTGCTTGAAGTGAAGACCTGAAGACATTGAAGGAAGGTCTCTTGTAGATTCAATCAAAGACATTAGTGAAAGGTGTCTTGTAGATCTAATCGAAGGCATTAGTGAAAGGTGCCTTAGATGTACATTCGATATGGTGTGTTTCGATGTACCAGATAGACTAGCATTAGATCCGAGGATATGGATGTCCTTGACGATATTGTAGCGAGATCCTTTCGGGATTAGTCGGTGTGAGTGGTAGTAGGTTCCTCCATTGCAATGGAACTAGGTACTTAGCCTAGTACCTAATAAAGGGTAGGCGTTGTGAAGGGTGTAGTTCACCTAAGGTGTGAAAGAAGTCGGTGGTTAGCCTAGTGCCAGAGTATAAAGGGTAGGCGATTGTGTGAAGGTGTAGTTCACCCAGGTGTGAAAGAACTCGGTGGTTAGCCTAGCACATTAGAAAGGGTATGCGACGTTGTGTTAGGTGTGGTCGCCTTGGTGTGAAAGAACTCGGTATTTAGCTTTGTCTGGGAAAAAGATTAAGCGACGCTGTGAAGGCTTCTCCTACCATAAGGAGATTGGTGTAGTGATTACAAACTCTCGAGTAGGTGACTCTGGGAATTGAGTAGGAACAAGGAAGGTGTCCTTGTGGCCGAACCACTATAAATACTCGTGTTGCGGTTTTGTGCCTTGCTCTTCTCTTTTCATTACATATCTTTATATGCTTGTTTATCAACATCTAACACACAGACCAAATAGATTGACATAAGTCGATCTAAATAGTTTAAAAGGAAGTTTTAATTGGTAAAACTATTCAACCCCATTCTAGTTTTCCTGACTGGCATCGAGCTTAGTCACACAAGTTTCTTGAAGTATGCTCAGCCTTTAAAAACTTGATCACGATCCATAGTTAATTAGAAACTACAAAGAAGGTTTTTCATAAAAGCAAACACCATGTTTTTTTTTTCAAAACTATATGTTTGGATGTTGAGTTGATAACAACATTTTTTTATATATATTTTTAATTGCCCTAATCTTCCTTGTGATATTGATTAGTCAAAGCTCATACCCACCAAGCTTTAGGAGTTGCTTGGTAACAAGAATACCTTCATAGAAGGTATCTTAGAACCTGAAAGGGCCAGGAATCGTCTAAGTGACATTTGTCATTTATGTAGACATTCCTAAGTGTTATCTGAATTACGACTTTCTACTTATATCTAAATGATACTTATTTAGTATATAAGTGTTATTTGCTAGGCTTTTATTTGAGTAGATTTTGTGTTTACACATGATTTACATGTAACCGTTAGGAAGCTTGTTTCTTACACACGTGTTATTTTTCTCGCCTATCATCATCAGTATGTATGGAGCTTATGCTTTATTTCTTCTAATAAAACAAAAACACGATTTCAAAAATTCCTCCTTCCCTATTAATAAACCTACTCGACGCCCACTTTTTCAATCCTCACCTTTTCAAAATTTTCCATTTCAAAAATTCCTCTCATTCAAAACTTCATCTTCCTCCTCATTCCATCTCTTCCCAAACCAAGTCAAGAGTCGCTATCGACATGGTTTACATCGCACTCGTGCTCATCGCCTCAACACTCATCGCACTCAGGTTCCCTATTATGAAGTTCACATATGGAGACATTTACTTTGTGTTGTTAATCTATATTGGGGTCATTTACCCAATCTTTTGTATCATCCTTAGTATTGAAATGCAATATTATTGATTATCTATTTTATCTAGGATGTTTGTGTTATTATGTGTTTCATTTCTTTTGATCTATATGTGTTATATTCTTTCGTGATACATTAGATGTCATGTATGCATGCTAAAAGAAAATGTAGGATAAAACATACTTCATGGTACAATAATAGTAAAACCTATGTTTTTATTAAAGCCGGTTCTCATGACTGCATCCACGGATCCCGGAAGTTACACTAGCGGGATCCCTTTTGAAAAGGAAGTGGGATCCGTCCCTCGGAAAAGCAGTTTTCATGCAAGATTAAAAACCACTATCTTTCTAAAAATAATAATCCACTAGAGCTTCAAAACCATGAGTTAGCTAAATACTAATTGTTAATAGAATATCTAGTAAACGTTAGATTATTATAGGTTGACCATAAACGTCTTCCGCAATTAACCCATCACTTCAATAGGTTCAACTATGACGCATGAATACGAAGTTTGATTTTTCACTACTAAGCGTCCACACCTAACATTTCCTTGAGCCCAACACACTGGCAATCATGTCGTGGGTTCAATAATCTTGAAAACCATCACTTCCATGGCGGGCGTGTTGTAGACACTTCTCACAATTCGAAGAAGGTATCAATACCTCCTTCCGAGCCATAGGACTAGAATGTCTTCTGAAATCAACGAGAAGATATGTCCAAGGTTCATAATGGAATTCTTCCGTCTGCCGGAACTCGTCAAGAATTCAGGATCACTTTCATCTCTCGGTTTATATCAAAACCAAAAATTCACTTTTAAGCCTTGGGCATTTTGCATCACATCCACCGAATTCCAAACCATGGACAATGTGCCTTCACCGAAGATTGGTCTCTTGATTCTCTCTTCAATTTTCGTGAAGAAAATAGTCCATATTGTTCACACATACCCTCTTCTAAGAATTAACACGCATGATATGCAAACCTCGACCATATTACTCCAATCGAAACATTATCCATACACGGATATCCGAGAAGAGTATAAACTGTTTGTTTCATTCTACGTGGAAATGTTTGGAGTCTAGGGAAATCGAGATATTCTTCACCTTGTTGTGCTTACATGTCAGACTTGCTTACTAACACAACAACCATACAATCCGCTTACTTATAAAGGCGATTGCAAATCTTCAAGGCTCCAAGAATAAACTCATCCCTTATGCACTTGTATCTACAAAGAAAACCATGGATCAACCCATAACCCATGGTTTTATATATACAACTAACCAAGTACATTGTATCTAGAAAGAAAACCATGGATCAACCCATAACCTATGACCCATGACCAGCAACCAAAAATACCCATGGGCAGAAGAGAGAGGCGGACCACTGATCCCTAGCAGGCTAGCTTGCGGATCCCAGTGGAAGGATCCGTGGGATCCGGGGAACAGTGAGGTTTTCCTCTATAAATAAGTGAGCCATTTCTTCATTATATCTCACCCTCTCTAACATACTTTCTCCTGAAGTTAAATCTCACTCAACCATAGATCCAAGAGATCTATGTTTGTAGTTTTGTTTTGTGTGATCTTTTAGGTTCCTCTTAAAGGGAAGATCACCACCTTTGAAGTCGAGGCAAGCTCGAGTCCATGAGTCACCAAGCTTCCTCATCATCAGCGCTAATGAAGTCCTCTTGCCGATGATCCCTTTCTTTTCTTGAAAGAAGCGTGGTGTTAAAGACATTAGTGAAAGATGTCTCAAATGTCAAGGCGAAGATATTAGTGAAGGGTATCTATCGAGTGCATAGGATAAGCACTTGTGGTGGTGCTTAGTCGTCAAGCAAGCATAGTGAAGCAGCGTGCTAGTAGTGAAGACACAAGACATTAGTGAAAGGTGTCTTGTAGATCTAATCAAAGACATTAGTGAAAGGTGTCTTGTAGATCTAATCGAAGGCATTAGTGAAAGGTGCCTTAGAGGTACATCTCGATATGGTGTGTTTCGATGTACTAGATGAACTAGCATTAGATCCAAGGATATTGATGTCCTTGATGATGTTGTAAAGGAGGAGATCTCGCTTTGGGATTAAAGGTGACAACCTGCATTTTCTGTGTCATTTCTACACCATTCATGTCTCATTATTTCAACATTTATAGTAAACTTGGTTTACTTGTTTCAAGTCAGCGTAACCTTTGAGGTTTAGCGGCGAATCTATAATCATGACATCACGTACATTTCATATGGACTATGATTAGTCTACATTTCATTGACATCATGCGCATCTCATTAATTCATTCACGACACTTCATCTCACCTTCAACGCTGTAATTTTTATATTTAATAATCTTTATCGCGTGAGTTATTATTTTAAATATTTAATCCATTACTTTCAAAAATGATCCAGGGTATTTTATACTTCACGTCTAGTTCTATAAAAACTATATTTTTAGTTTTCCTAGTGTTTTAAATTTATTTGGTGCTTAAATCGTTAAAAGTTTAATTATTACGTCGCTTTCTTAAAAATTATAATATAATTATTTTATCACTCAAATTCCACAAGGAATGTATTTTTAAAATTCTTATGATATCATTATACTTCACTTGATCACCTAAAACTTAGTTTAATTCATACTACTCAAATATCACAACTATGTACAAGTTTCTACAAATGCTACCTAACTTAACATTTACTTACACTTTTATTTACAAATATACATAAGTTAAAAAAAAAAAAAAAAATGAAATTTTAGAAACATCCTCCCCAAAACCGCCACGGGAGGGAATGCATTAAATTTTGTGGTAACATTTTCTTCTTGAGTGTACTTTTTATACTCCAACTCTTTCAAAAATCATTCATTTCATTTCCACAAATAATTCAAGTCAAGAAAATGCTCTCTCTTTGTTCTTCCTTCACATGAACCGGCCTCCAAGAGTGTTTCAAAGGGATCACCATTTTTTTTCGATCAAGCTCGAGTTATATAACAATCTAGTTATATCCTTTATATGGTTTTGAAATAAAAACCAAGGATAGTTAAGTTTAATCCTTGTTGCTTCACCTCATCACTATCACTTGTAGTTTGTTTTATCATTTTCAAGTTTCCTTTATCATTTTCATATGTTTCTTTTCATTTTTGGAGAGTAGTATGCATGATATGTGATTTATACCATTTATTTCATGATTTTAGAAGTTATATATACATATTGGTCATCCTATAAATATTCCCATGGTATTCCTTTGGTCTTGATGGTGATTAGGAACCCATGACACCCTAAGAAGGTGTATGGTAGGATTAGATTAGCTTTGGAGTTGATTTGAAGGGATTAGAATAGGTTTTGTCCAGAAAAACTATTTTCGAGTAACTATATTTTAGGTTACATTCTTATTTTCAATTTCCTCGAAAAAACCTACTGTTGGTGCGAAGTTTTGGCCTTGATATTTAGAAAATATACTTTAAAAGCAATCCATTGGCCTTTTGAGCGGACAAAAACTGAGGTTATCGCGAAGCCGTGGTGAATTTTTAAAGTTTGACGACGAAATGTTTATTTTAGGAAAATTCAGCGATGCAGAGTTTTAGTATTTTCGAGTCAAAACGAGCTTTAAGCTTCACAAATTATTTCGACTAGTCAAAATATATTAGTTTACTTCGATCTGAAGTTGGGGACGTATTATACGTGAAAGCAGATTTAAAACGACAAATATATGCACGCTTTTATAAAGTTGCAGTAACTATTATTTTACGAAAAATTATATTATTTTACGATACAAGTATTTCACTAGTCATGACCCACTATGTTTGCGGTACATTTTAAACCATGATGTGAAACTTTTTGAACTAGTTGTCTTCTAGTAAAATCAAGTTCATCGGCCATATTTTCCAAAACAAAAGTCGCTTTGTAAAGCGGATTTATAGTGAATTAATTACTGATGTTCAAACATTGGCGAAACTCGTTTTCTCGCACCTGATTAGCAAAACCACCATCTTTAGCCTTTGATATCTTTATGATCGAGACCTGACGAAAACTCCTGACTCGAAACTTTTAGATATCGACAATAAACTTTCCAAAAGCAGTCGAGTTCGTTCTCTAATGATCGGCGTACACCATTTTACCGACTATTTTTCCGAAGCCGTTTTTGTTGATTTCAAGAAATTCCGCGACATTGTTTTATGAATAAAATGTGTAATTTCACCAAAAATCATTATAAAACCATTGTGGGATGACATTTGGACGTAAAACACATAAAGTCATTTTGAAGGGTCAAGGCGCCGAAAGAGTATTTTTTGATGACGAGTAATATTTTCAAAACCCGTAAATGGTATAAATAACATCGAGAAGTGCATATAACATTACATTGCAACTCATGACGTATCATATCCTTCACGATAGGTCCAAGATTAACGTGTCACATTACATCTCGGTGTACTCACTTTTGTCTTCGCATCATTCCACCAAGTGGGTTCCATAGCCCCACTTTTCTTGTTTAATCTTTGTTATTAAACTCTTTGGGAGATACATACTCAGCTGTTTTCATTCGTTCATAAGTACTTTACATTTAAGGATGTAGTGAGTTTTTCATAGCCCCTACTGCTTGTTTCATAAATGTTTTGGGGAGATACATGCTCAATTATTTTCATAACTATCATGATTATTTGAAACTACATGTTTAAGCGGGCCGATTGTTTAGTCATGCAATGTGATATTATTACCATCGTAGTATTTCCATAGTATATTCATTGGTGATGGTCTTGGTATATTCATTGGATGATGGTGTGGTATATTCATTAGACGATGGTCTTGGTACATTCATTGGACCGATGGTCTTGGTACATTCATTGAACTGATGGTCTTGGTATAAACATTGCACTAATGGTCATGGAACAATTTGAAACCGTATTTAATTAGGTGTTATATTAAGTAACTATGGATACATTAAGTTAGGCACTATCTTGTGAACTCATTTGACGATTTGGGCTTGAACATAAACTATATTACACTTTGGCAATGGGTTGTGAACACACAGGTTGCAAGTTTTGTATGGGCGGAACTTGAACCGAGTGGATTTTCAATGCCTTTGTCTGATAAACGATTTTGAAAGGCTTTACATTTCTTCATAAACTCTATGAACTCACTCAACCTTTGTGTTGACACTTTTAGCATGTTTTTATCTCGGTATCTAAGGCATTCACTTCATGGCATGCATTTGGACACATCATGGAGTCGCGATGACGACGCGTCTCACTTGGGTTTTACGTGCTTTAAAACATCGTTTGAATTGTAACAAACTTATTTCCGCACGTTGATTTTCATTTGGGACCTACTTTGTAAACTCGATTGTTTTATTAAATCAAACGATGTTCTTTTCAAACGACACTTTAGGTCGCTCAATATAACTGTGATTGTGGTGCTATGACGGTCAATCCCGAAATTCCATTCATTGCAAAAGCAGTAATTGGGGTGTGACAATTAGTCGCTTGGTGTAGTGTGGTAGTAGTTCCTCCATTGCAATGGAACTAGGTACTTTGCCTAGTACCTAATAAAGGGTAAGCTGACGTTGTGAAGGTGTAGTTCACTAAGGTGTGAAAGAACTCGGTGGTTAGCCTAGCACCGTAATAAAGGGTAGGCGACGCTGTGAAGGTGTAGTTCACCTAAGGTGTGAAAGAACTCGGTGGTTAGCCTAGCACCGTATAAAGGGTAGGCGGCGTTGTGTTAGGTGTGGTTCGCCTTGGTGTGAAAGAACTCGGTATTTAGCTTTGTCTGGGAAAAGATTAAGCGGACGTTGTGAAGGCTTCTCCGCCATAAGGAGATTGGTGTAGTGATTACAAACTCGAGTAGGTGACTCGGGAGTGGAGTAGGGCAAGGAAGGTGTCCTTGTGCCGAACCACTATAAATACTGTGTTGTGGTTTTGTGCTTCTTACTCTTCTCTTTTCATTACATATCTTTATATGCTTGTTTATCAACATCCAACACACACAACCAAATAGATTGACATAAGTCGATCTAAATAGTTTAAAGGAAGTTTAATTGGTAAAACTATTCAACCCCCTTCTAGTTTTCCACACCGATGACCAATGGGGAGAATGGTGTATCAAAGGTTCACTCTTGTAATAAATATGTTTTGTCGTGAAATATGTCCCTCTCATCTCGTGAACAACAAACTTGTTGTTCAAACATACTCTCATCCCAAGGATTGCCTAGAATGTCTGCGTGAGATTGTTGAAGAGGATAAGTTAGAGAAACCTCATGATAATGCAATTGGACATGCATGCTTATAATCCTAGAATGCTTGATCACAATATGCCCAGTCCTTGGGGGTAGAGAGGTTAATCCTTTGATTCCATGTTCGAGTGCCTAGTGCCAAATATGATATTCATTCGATGCCCAATGTCTTGATACTTAACCTTAGAGTGCCTTATTTAAGTGGTTGATTCGGATCCATCATTGCTATGAAGAGAACTCAAGTGTGCCTTCTAGGAGTACAAATCCCGCGCTTCTAGTTTAAGAAAGTGAACCTTAGTGTGTGCTGCATGTAGTTCAGATCGGCGCATCTAACGGTGATGCAAAGAATAGTAAAACAACTAATGTTCCCATTCCTCTGAGGGTAATCGGTGACATTAAAGGGAAGCGGTCAAAGTCTCGAGACAATACAAGGAATGATAGGACCTCGCAAGCTAAGAATGTGCTTGGAAGAGGTTAAAGAACAATCTAGGAACTTTAAGCTTGAATCGAATAAAGCGAATCGTGTTGATTCTAGTATTAGCCATAGGCGTCTTGTAATTAATTGATTACGATACTATTTGCAAACCTTGTATTGATATGCAGATTACATTTCTAATCATGAATGTGGTGTTAATGTTTTGCCTAATGATGTTAATTGTCCGATTAATGTTGTTAATGCTAAAAAGGTAAAAAGGCAAAAGCGAAGAAAGTTAAGCGGTGAAAACCACGGAAGAACATTTAGTAAGATAGGCTATTATTGGATACCTGTTGGTCATAAGAATAATCGAGACAATCCCCACTAGAAAATGGATGCCTCTTGGTAGAACTATTCCACTTAAGAAGTGAGCACCTCGTGAGCAGGGCTAATAGACACTAATCTGCATCTATTCACAATGATTCAGTGCCTTAATTTACGATATGATATGCTTCTTTTTACGATGTGGGTGTTCCAACCATTGTTACTAACCAAATGGAACCCATTCTTGCATGGGGATCCCAATTATCGATTATCCATTCTTATACATGTTCAAGCTGTAGATCGTTGAATCGTTACGTGGTACACGGACTCGGTTTGTTCAAACATATATTTGCGACGGTCGCGCTCATGAACCGTGAGCAAATTCATCGAGACGATTAGATTAGGGAATGATCATTTGATTGCTATTATGGGTTATGGAACTATGTTGTTGGCAAAGTGTTATCTCGAGGGGTTTACTATGTAGAAGGTCTTGGTCACAACTTGTTCTCATTGGTCGTTCTGCGATTACGATCTAGAAGTAGCCTTGAAAACATACACCCCGTTAGAGAACTTGATGGTAAGGAACTTTTAAAGAGGTTCGCGTGGTTCAAATCTATACACCATCTCTATCGAAGATATGATGAAGTCTTCTCAATTTGCTTCTTGTCAAGGCCTCTAAAACAAAGTCATGGTTATAGCATCGTCGTCTTAATCACTTGAACTTGGTGCCATCAATGATCTCTCCGAAAGGACTTAGTTGTAGGTTTACCTAGACTCGAATGCGAAAATGATCATCTTTATTCGGTATGTCAATGGGAAAAGCAAAGTATGCCCATAAACCCAAACCTACTAACTACATCACGAAGTTCTTCATATGATTCAGCGGTTTATATGGACCAATGAGGGTGCGAGAATATATTTGGGAAGAAATATGTGTTAGTTGTGGTTGATGATTACTCTAGATTCACACAGGTCAAGTTCTTAAGGACAAAGGATGAAACTCGATATCATCATCAAACTCATCAAGCAGTGCGGGTTTGGCATAACAAAATAGTCGAATAATAAGAGCAGACAATGGGCGGGTTTGTCAACAAACAACTCGATGAATTTTATGAAAGCGTTGGAATCGACCATCAAAGAAGTGTTCACGAACTCCTCAGCGAGCAGTGTAGTTGAAAATAATCGAACTCTTGTAGAAGCCGCTAGAACAATCTTGATTTACTCAAAGGTTCCAATGTTTCTCTGGTGAAGCTATTGCCCTTTGCATGCTACACAAAATGGTTCACGATTCACCCTGTTCATGGAAAAACTCCATATGAACTTGTCATATGAGAAAACCTAATCTCACTTTCCTTCGTGTGTTTGGTGCATTGTGTTATCCAACTAATGAGGGACAAGACTTAGGCAAACTTAGAGCTAAAGCGGACATTGGAGTATTTGTAGGTATGCACCAAACAAAAGGGATACGAATCTACAAAAAGAACCGAAATATCATGGAAACAATTCACGTTCGTTTGATGGTGACGGTCAAATGGCTCTGGACAATTCGATTCGGGACCCGCACTTCAAAAGCAGTCCATTGGTTCATCCCTTGTTCCAAACTCTTCTCAGAAACTCCATATGTACCTCCATCGAAGATGATTTAAAGAAATTGTTTGATCCTATGTTTGATGAACTTTATGATCAGTACTAATGAGGTGTCGATTCCTAATCTGCAGGGCGCTCATATTCACATGAATGAAGTCAATCCCTCGGTCTCAATATCTTTAAGTCAAGAAGCGCTGCTGCTGATCCTTGATCTCATCAACAAATCATCATTATTGAATGTACATCATGGAAATGTTTCTAGCATCAATGATGAAGTTAATCCGCTGCTACTCTTGAAGATTCTCCATTTGAAAACATATTTGCTCACGAATCTTCATTAGAACCATCTTCTTGAGGAGACATCGACTCTTGCTACTTGATCCCTCAACTCTTGCCACATGAACACCTTAGAAAATGGACTCACGATCATCCACTAGACAACATCATTGGAAATCCCTCTCTCACCGTATCAACACGGAAACAACTTACAACCGATGCCTTATGGTGCTTCTTGACTCCGTACTATCTAAGATCGAACCAAAGATGTTAAAACCGCCATGAATGAAGATAGGCGGTTCAATGCCATGCAGATGAAATTCATGAGTTTGATCAACTTGATGTATGGGAGTTAGTACTGCTCGAGGCGTGTGCTATGATTATTGCTCTTAAATGGATCTTCAAAGTGAAACTTGATGAGCATGGTGATGTGTTGAAGAACAAGGCTCGATTAGTTGTAAGGATACCGTCAAGAGGAGGTATTGACTTTGAAGAATCTATTGCTCCGGTTACTCGAATCGAGGCAATCGAGAATCTTTTGGCAAATCTTGCTAGTAAGAACATGGTAGTCTATCGGATGGATGTGAAGGCGGCATTTCTTAATGGAGATCTTAAAAGTGGTCTATATCGATAACTTTGAAGGATTTGTAAATCAAGAGCATCCTACTCGCGTTTATCGTTTGAAGAAGGCTCTTTCGGTTTAAAGCAAGCTCAAGGCATGGTATGATACATTCAAAGTTTCTTCTATCTACGGTTTAGCAAAGGCGATTGATCCAACATTGTTCACCGAGTCGAGCAAACATTTAATTCATGTTCAAATTTATGTTGATGATATCATCTTTGCCTCGTGACCCCGATGAATGTGACCATTTTCAAATGAAATGAGTTCAAAATTTCAAATGTCGATGATGGGACAAATGTCATTTCTTGGGATTACAAATTTCACAAAATCCGGGAGGCATTTTCATAAATCAATCTAAATATACCGAGAGATCTTAAAGAAATTTGGATTGGATTCAAGTGACCTGATTGACACCCCATGATTGTCAGACCAAACTAGATGAGGACCACTCGGGGATCATGATTGACGAAGCGAAATATCGTGATATGTTGGATCCACGATGTACCTCACGCTAATGAACCGGACATCTTGTTCATTTGTTTGCATGTGTGCTAGATACCGGGCTAAGCCTACTAAAAGCACCTTGAAGCGGTTAAGCGGGTCTTCCGGTATCTCCAAGAACCATCAATATGGGTCTTTGGTACCAGGACACTGGTATGTCACTAACGACTATCACGAGATCTTTGATCATGCGAGTGTCAAGATACTCGTCGAAGTACATCTAGAGGTGCTCGGTTTTGGGTGATAAGCTTGTGTGGTCTTCAAAGAAGCAAATGGTACTTCTATTTCCTCTGAGGAGGTGAATACATAGCCATGTCATCCTCAGTGTGCTCAAATCTTATGGATGAGATCTCGATTATCGACTATGGCTTTGAATTCAACAAAATCCTCTCTTGTGATAATAAAAGTGCTATTGCTCTCTCATGCAACAATGTTCAACACTCAAGAGCAAAGCATATCGACATTCGACATCATTTCATCGGGAACAAGTGGAAAAGGTGTGGTGGAACTCTATTTTGTGAGTGCTGAATATCGAGTTATGAACATCTTCACCAAAGCTCTTCCAATAGAGCGTTTGAGTTCATACTTCCACGACTAGGCGAAAGCCTTCAACGAAAACACTCAAGCGTCTTGAGAGGAGGAAGGCGGAGTAAGGTCTATCATCTATCTCTTGTAAATATTTATTCGAAAAACAAAATAGAAAAATATAAAACTTTCAAAATCCATAAAATTTGAAAATTTGAAAATCTTCAAATAATATTGTCATTTTGTCATGTTTCTCTCGATTCGATAATATCTCGGTCTTGATGTTGTCATTCAAAGAATGACACGGGACTTTAGATGTTGTTCAATTTTAAATAAATAAATATATATATATATATATATATATATATATATATATATATATATATATATATATATATATATATATATATATATATATTTAGGAAAAAAATGGTTTATTGTCATTTGAGGTAACCCGCTTTTCAAAGAAAAAACGAGCCATGCTTTACCATGTTTTCAAATTCCATGCTCGATTCTATTAACATTGCTCTGCTTTGAAAACTAAGCTGCTTTGAAAAATAACTCGGTCTATATTTTTGATAATTATCGGGACTTATTTGTCAAAATCTCTATCTCTCGATCAACAACCTATGTCATTGATTGAGGGGAGAATAATTTCAATTAAATTAAAAAGTTATTTGGCATTAAATTGTTTTCAAAAGATGTACATGCATGTTTTATCAATGGAGTTTTAAAGTCTAAAAATCCGATCCTTATCGATTAAACGCTTTCATAATCAAGTCACAATTTCCTTAAAATCTTTCAAAATCAATTTAAATCAATAAGAGATCACAAATCTCAAATGATTTGATAATTGTGATCGGGGAGAATGTGTGATTTAAATTGGTTTAAGCGATAATTCGGTAAATGGTTTTATAAGGATGTACATGCTATCCTTCCCGCATGTGACAAGCGATTTCAAATTTTCCATGCACATGTTGAGGGCATCTATCTTAAACCTATGATTTGAAGCGTGATCATATATCTCGATGTGCGGGTTCCCTCTAGTATGTGCAAAACTTTTTCAAACCTCGGTAGCATATTGAGGGGAGCAAGCTTATGAAACCTCATCCTTCCGGAATGCTTTATCTACTTGATTTGATCAAGGAAGTGATGGTGATATCTTTAGAAAATGGTAATCAAAGTAATTTCTTCCTCTTGCCTCCGTATGCAAAGCGACTTCAAACAATTCATGCACATGTTGAGGGGAGCACTTATTCTAAAAAAAATATCAAAACAATTCGGTACAAAATGTTTTGATAATATAACCTGAAATATCTGGATTGATTTTCAAATGGTTTTCAATTGGTTCCAATGGCGGATGAACAATACCAAATAGACCGACCAACTTTACTTTATATGCGGTGATATAAGGATGATAAGGTTAGGTATGTGTTCCCATGATCCGCCTTGAGCAGGAGGGATCTACCGAGGGACTATCCACTAGTTAGTGTAGAGTTCTTAGGTATGATGATAAAAGGAGAAAAATGAGATATGGGAAGAGTGCGGACTAAGGCCAGCTAATCTGAAATAAACCCAACAAGGTTCTAGCTATGAAGTCTCGATAAGCAACGAAGGGTTGAAGAATTAAAAAGAATTGAATGAGAAAGGGTGAAAACAAATAGCCCTCCATTTATTCAACCTTAAGTGAAAGGGTTCAATTCATATGCTAATGATGGTAACATCGGTATTGAAGACAAGATTCATGGACCCGTGGCGCTTGCACTTCAACTTTCCAAACCACTCAAGTTCCTCTTAAAATGACTTGTTTCATTCTCACGAGGCAGGACATTATCTATCAACTTTCTCTTGATTGTTGATATTGAAGAGAGACCCTCTCCCTAGTCTCGACACGGGATCAAATTTGCAAAAATTGAGTCTAGAGCCATGAGATCATCAATAAATCTCATTAGGACACTTTCGAATGAAGACTCTGTTTCACGTAATGTGGAAAGAGATTATATCTTGAGTCCTCGCATTATCCTTGTGGTATTGCGGAACATCCGAGTGATGTGTTATCATATTCACAATGAAGATGGAAAGCCTTACAGCCATCATCAAACAAGCTCTCGGTAGGTGGCATGTGAGATCTATCAAATAGATCAACCATGTGACAAGCTGACGAAACAATGGGCGATTCAATCTTTTGAATCAATCTGGTTCAGGTTATGGATTGGCGGATACCTTTGAAAAATCGGTCGTTGTGTTTAAAAACTCTTTCTTTAGCAAATCGATCGTATACGGATATTTCAAATCAAAATGTGTTTTATGATTGATAATTCTTTGTTCATTAAAAACTTCGTTGTATTGCAAAACAATTTCTATTGAGCAATACACGATTATTTTCAAATATCTTTTCATCAATCGGTGAATTTCTATTCATTTGGTTCACTCGCTCGTGTTGTCTTCTTTGAGGCGTTCGGTTTGAGAACGACTAGGCATTGCGAAACCTGTCAAGAAATTCTTGAATCTTACGATCACGGCAGTATTGTCTTGATCAGCGAGGCACCGTGGGCCGTGTACCTCAATTCAACGAAGTGATCAAAGACACTTTTCGAGCAGCTTTATTGCTAAGCATTGTATGCGAGTCGCCCGACGTTTCGGTGATCGAATGAAGCGGTCGATCCAGGACCGCATGCTCGCCTGTACATTCATCTCGAAAGAAATCATGATAAGTGCATCAATGACTACGATATTTTCACTCCATGCTACTGTTCCTGCTGCGCCAATATCATGAATCAACAAAGCTTCCGTTACTCGATGAGAAGATATCATGATCCGAATGTGAGCATGTCGGTCAAGATGTCGACATCACAAAATTCCAACACCACAATGGATGTCTCGAGATTTTTCATGGTGATGACCTCAAAAGTCGGCTCAAAATTATTATCACGTGGATCGATAAAGACCTCCACTGGTGTAACCAAACATGCATGAAAGAATCAATGACTACGAAGTTCGGAGCAAAGTACTACATCAAGAATGCAAGAACAATTGTTAATGAAATATCATTTTGTATTCAATGTAATTTTAGTATATGTTTGGTGACCTCCATTGGGAAGATTGTTAGAATTAGAAATTCCAAGTATTAAAGAGTCGGTCACCTCAGTATATGTAATCGTTAAAAGCTCGTGAGTATGTAGTTATTTTAAGTTAAGTAGTATTTAGTTAAGTAACACCGTGGAGGACGGACGATGTCTATACCCATGTATGCGATCCGACCCGGTTGTGTGGCGTTTTATGAAGGTATAAATATTCTCTACTCCCGAGGTAGAGAGTTGGAACTCATAATAATATCTTTCACTTTCTCTCACTAAGTTCCCAAACCTCTAACTTTCTCTCTGAATTCCATATATCGCCAACTTGGTGTTATGGTTTGATGTGTAAGTGAAAACTAATATCTTACTGAAGCCGTGTAAAAGCAGAATGACGTATAAAATGGACAAAATTGTGCAAAAGCAGACGACGTGTAAAACAAGCGAAAACATGTAAAAGCGGACGAAAGCGTGTAAAACACACGAAAACATGTAAAATGGGCCAAGCGTGTAAAAACGGATGAAAACGTGTAAAAACGGACGAAAAAGAGTAAAACGGAAGACAACGTGTAAAACGGATGATAG
The DNA here is from genome assembly GCA_022545495.1 of Chrysanthemum lavandulifolium. Classification (NCBI taxonomy): domain Eukaryota; kingdom Viridiplantae; phylum Streptophyta; class Magnoliopsida; order Asterales; family Asteraceae; genus Chrysanthemum; species Chrysanthemum lavandulifolium. The sequence goes on from CM040241.1 coordinate 277,679,788, forward strand.
GGTGTAAAATTGGAGGAAAACGTAAGAAAACCAAATTTTCGGTTATTTACTAACGACCGTTAGTATAAAGGACTAACGGCCGTTACTTATTTATCATTTGAAAACCACAGTGACCATTTATGTAATTAACTCATTTGTAAAAGAAGGTGACAAAGGCTTTTTGATCATTTAATACGGATTTGGACTAGATCCGTAATAATAAGAAACCACAATGACTGAATCAGTCAAAAAAAAGTTTAGTGACTGAAAGTGAAAAATCAAACAAACGACAGTGACCATTTGTGTAATTAAGTCTAGATATTATATATTGTATCCACAATATTGGTAAAATAATGCGCTTACTATCTTTTATACTACAGACTATAATGTAAGATCACAATTCTTGCATTTATTAGCTAAGATATTTTAAACATAAAGAATTAAACATTACAACAAACAAATCATAAAGTATAAGCCAATTAAAAACAATTAGAGGCTAAGAGAAACTGAAAGATGAGAATTAGATTTTTAGTTCTGTCTCATGCGGTTGTCGAATGGTGGATGAGGAAACAGGATGATTGAAATAAAATATCTTGATGTAAAAATGAAGGTTAAACTCTACTACATTACTCGTTTACTACTGATGTTAGGCCCAATATCAATATAACTTGATTTGTACTAAATAATTGTTTTCAAGGCCCAACATAAAATTAATTATTTTATTTTTAACACCTTTAGCTATTGATATTTTTGTTATAGAAGTTTACTTTCACAATGTAACAAGATAACTATTATCCAGAAAAAATAATGTCTATTTTGGTCCTTTCACTAATTAACACAATAGAGAATCTGATTTTACAAACACTAAAAAAGCGATTACATGATAACTGGGACATCAAACAACATAATCAAATCAACCATTATATTTGGAATCATGTTTTGCAACAACTGATTATCGATTATCATTTAAAGCGCATAATCTATTTTCTGATAAGTAATCCGAAACACCCCTAAGTAGTGTTATTACAATAGACTATTATAGCGTAACCTTCCTGAAATGGGAAGAACTTTACCCGGTTTGAGTCTGTGTGATGGTGGACTCAAATCCCGTAGATTAGTCGGTCAAAAGATCGGAAACCAAGGTTAAAAAAATTACAAATATTGATGCTCATGTACTTTTTAATCACTTTAACTCACTATTCTCATTTTCCCCCCCGTAAGTCCCTTCCCTAAAAAGAGTCAAGTAAAAAAGAATGGGCTGCATTAGAAAACATTTCAAATAATTTAAGGGCCCGCTTAACATGGGCTGTACATGATTAGTCCTATTACTATTAATTAAGAATTGTCTAACGAGTGTGGTATCGGTTGAATTACATTTATTAAACTCTTTTCTTTTACATTAGAAATTGAATTTAATACACATTATTTAAATTTATAAGTTATCATAATTACATATAATTTTAATTAAATAAACTTATAGTTTTCGTTCATAGTTACATTAAACCTTGCCTTTGGGCTACATTGAAAAACCCTAAATTATTGCTAAAATGCCAACATGTTGGAAATCTAACACTAGGTGTATAGTGGTAACAGCATTCATTCTGTATAAATCGGTTCCTGCCAACTTTACTTCAACACCAACCACACAAAGCAGGTGTAGTAAAATAGGTGTAGTAAGACGGTAGTCTTTAAGGGTCAGGTGGTGCGATTCTTTCTTGACAAGGTCATAAAATTTCATGTCTTATTATATATACACACAATCTGAGGCTCGAGTTTAATTAGTTCACGCACTATTGATACATATATATATTGTGTGTGTTTAAGGGTTTTGTGGTAGTGCGCAGGTATTCGAAATCCATGAGGACGACCGAAGTCAGTAACTTCACCACATGAAATATCTCATAAACACCTTACATACCCTACAATATACTCTCACACACAAGAAGTTTAACCTTTTTCCTTTCCACGACATGGTCTTACACGACCAACTCAAACATGGTTCTTTTTTTTTTGGGAGAGAAATATAAATGTAGCATATAATACAAAGTTGTACAAGATTAATGTGTGATTGAAAATGCCGAACACTAGAACTTAAAATATGCGCTTAGCAACAGCTAGGTCCAACAATAACTAACAACCCTGTATTGATGTCCCATGCCCAAGCAAGTGCTAGTCTGATACACCATAGCTAGAAGTTAGGATGATAAAGGCAAGACATGTAGTAATTAGCTAGTCGTGTATTGAAGATCATATCAAAATACAAAAATCGTGTCTCAAACTTTACAATGATGGTATCTATGGGCATCAAATATATGTATAATAAGTAAAGAATTAACAAATGATGAAAGTAAATCCCTCCAAAACTCAAATTCATTGTGATGTAGGAATTCACTCCTTGTTGTATTCAAGGTATGAGATTTGCCTTTGTAGCTTAAGTTGATCATAGAATTTAGCTATGAACTCATCCGCCTTAACGTCAATCCCTTCTTCTTCTTCTACTTCTTCACATACTTGTACACCGTCTTCTTCTTCTCCGTTTTTTAACAGAAAGCTCTTTCTAGGTTGATAATAAGAATACTCGCTCTCACTCTGATAGTCGAAGTCAAAAAGGTCAGAATCAGAAGTTTGTGGGTTAATGCATGGAATGTGAGGCAAATGGAATCGCATGGAGTTAGGACGATGCATCTTGACATGAATAATAGGTGTGGCGTCGAAAGATAGTTGACGATCACCTTCTTGCAAGAATCCAAGGTGTTTATTCGAATGGTTAAAATGTGACAACATAATTCGTTTCTTCAAAGCGAAAACTCCACCTTTTCTAGTCCATAACAAGGCCAATCTTAGTATGTTCCATGCTCGACGACCCATATCCGATTTTGAACTCTTGTACATGTTTCTATAGTTGCAAAGTACCAAAAGCTTAGAGCAAAACTAAAAGGTGATGTATAAATGTGTGTGATATGATAATGAAATGAATGAGCTAGTATGTGTGTTTATATATGGTGTTATGAACTTATGATACGCGGTTATATCATTGTATCTAATGAAAAGAAGAAAAGTGGTTGTGGAAAAAGGGAAAATAACATGTGGAAAGGTGCTGTATGTAACTGTATAGGAAACTTCAATTCATTTGAGTTAACACGTAATACTTAACCAATTTATTTACTAATTGTTAATTAGTAAAGCACCAAACCTTTTTTAATATTCTAAACGGCTGCATTTCTCAAATTTGTTGTAAAGTTTGTACCTGCTAGAATAGTTTTTCTATGTTATTTTTCTCATATGTCTAACAAAAGTAAATTGCAAAATGTTGGCGAGACTTTGCTGGGTAAGCGGGTCTATCATTTTGGTGCGTGATCAGTGTTTGTTGCAGGTCCAAAACGCAGCGAGGAACTTATTTGTGTAATTTCCGTCTCAGGCAAAGATTGTGTATGCATTTTCAAAGTTTCATTTGTTTTCGTGTAGACGCTACACCAAAGTTCTCCACATAGGCCGTGTCTACACTTTAAAAGTTGTAGAGACTGCACATGTAATTTGCTAAACCTCGAGGACAGTTCATAATAAGCTATAAGTCGAGGCATCCCTTGTCATTACGGGTATGCATGAACTGAGAAATGTCTCGATTAGCCTAATGTATCTTCTAGTTAATTTATTTCAGTTTATTTTTCTTTCGTATCTTGTTAAGTTTTATTCTCATGGTTTTAATTAGTTATAATACGTTTCTTGCGTGGGGTTTTAATGAAAAAATTTATTTTGTATTAATCTAAATATTGTGTCTTTAAATGTAATTGCGTATAATTATATAGTTATAAGTTTAGATGTAAAACTTACACATAAATCAAATTTATTTTAATGTTTTAATTAAATTATATCACAGCATATAATTTCTAAAATAAATAAGTCGCTTATGAGCGTATATAGTAAAAATTGATCTTTCATAATCTTATAAATTTATATGTTGTTATTTTAAAACAATGATATAAAGCGTTAAGTTGTAAAATTCCATGAAAAATTAAGATAAGGAGCTCCGATAATTAAGTGATACGTGTACTTCTCTACTAAAAATAACAAAGGAGGGCTAACATATTAAAATAAGGGCTACTGATAATGGGGTGGCGTATATCGACCTTAATTATGTCAGCTTTATTTTAAATTTAAATATCTTTTAATTCGTTTAATTTTTTATGATCTAATTTCACTATATTTTTAAAATTTTGTGCTCTTTAATTCAACATCCATTTTGATATATTTTATGAATTTTTAGTTTTACATTTTTAGTAGGTTTATTTTATTTTGATTCAAATTTTATAACTTTAACCTTTATTTCAAATCAATACAAACTTTATTTATCAAAATTATTTACTTTTGGGAAGCGTTTGTGGAAAGAGATTGTGAAGGTCTTTTTATATGCGGGAATAATGATGTCACGGAAGATCTGAAAAGCAAACAAACACATCTAATAACACATATACATTTGGAGTGTTGTGAAATGAATTCACTAAGCGGGTGAGGAATTGCGAGGAGAGTTGGGTTAGCAATTCATTTACTATATTTACTTGCGGGTAACACGCGTGGTGATGATAAAGTATAATTATATGTGTTTGCTTACCCGTTTAGTGAATTCTTTTCACAACGAATGATATATGTGTTAGTTGTAAGTGTTTGTTTGGGTTGCTGTAACTTTTAAGTAGCTTTCATGACATCATTATTCAGCATATAGAAATACCCCATGATCTCTTACGCGTCAAACACTACTACGGCGTATATGATTTTGACGAATCAAGATTATATTCATTGAAATAAATGAAATAAAGGTTAAAGTTGTAAAATTTGAATTAAAATAAAATAAACCAATTAAAATATAAAACTAAAACTCATAAAAATATATCAAAATGGATGTTGAATTAAAGCGTAAAATTTTAGAAAATATGGTGAAATTAGATTATAAAAAATAAGTAGATAAAAGATATTTTAATTTAAAAATAAAGATAAATTTTTAGTTGAAATGACGTATGTCGTTTATAATTGAGCTCTTTTTTAATTTTTAGTGGTTAGGAGTTAGGTTTGGAGTTTGTTAAAGTTAGGGCTGGGTTTGTTAAAAGTGTGATACGTATCGTCGCTGATTGGAGCTCACTATCTTAATTTTTGTTAGAAAACTATTTAATAATAAGAGTAAAAAATCTGATTTTTAAGCCTCTAATTTTAAAAACTTCGTCGTTATAAAGTAGTATAGATATAGATTATATAACTATATTTATCATGGCCATTGTCTTGTGTGAATTATCGTAGTTTTAAAACAACGTATATAAGTTGTGAAACACAAAAAATTAAGATAATGAAATTCCGTCGTTGATTGACGTATGTCGATTCTACAATTAAAAATAACAAAGGGGAGGCTATATTAAAATAAGGAATTTCCGATAATGGGGTGACAACGTATCGATTCTTAGCTAATTAATCACCTTTATTTTTAAATTTAAATATCTTTTAATTCGTTTAATTATTTTATGATCTAATTTCACTATATTTTTTAAAATTTTTTGCTCTTTAATTCAACATCCATTTTGATATATTTTTATGAGTTTTTAGTTTTTACATTTTTAGTAGGTTTATTTTATTTTGATTCAAATTTTTATAACTTTAACATTTATATCAATCAATACAAACTTTATTTATCAAAATCATTTATTTTTGGGAAAGTGTTTGTGGGTAAGAGATTGTCGAGTCTTTTTATATCGGAATAATGATGTCATGGAAGATACGGGCAACCCAAACAAACTGATACAATTAACACTTATCATTTGGAGTGTTGTGAAATGAATTACTAGCGGGTAGGAAATTGCGAGGAGAGTTGGATTAACAATTCATTTACTTATATTTATCATTTGTCATTTGTCTTGGGTGTCAATTAGTTTAAAACAACATATAAATTGTATTTTTTAAGATAGAAAGTATAAAGGGTATAAAGTATAAGGAGGTATTTATTTATAATACAAAGTTATTAAAAAATATGGAGGCTAATAATATTACACTTAACTCTGTATAAATTTTAAAAATTCAACAACTAAAGTTTTATTAAAAAAATTTCGAAGTTTCATTTGTTCTTGCATGAACTGAGAAATGTCTCGATTGGCCTAATGTATCTTCTAGTTAATTTATTTCAGTTTATTTTTCTTTCGTATCTTGTTAAGTTTTATTCTCATGGTTGTAATTTCCCATTAAGCAGATCAGTATGTAGTATGTGATTGGTGAAAATAGAGAAAAATTGGAATATAAACGTGTGTTTAAAAGAAACAAACAAAAACGAATAAAAACCGTGTAAATTATGTGTATGTGTGGAAATGTACGTTGTTTCATTGGTTGGCCTTCAATCACTGCATGTTGGCAGCTAGGTGTAATATTATTAAGGTTTAACTAAAAATAATAACAACATAAACCAAATAAATGCCAGCTCATGCTATGACTTGTTAGAAAAAAGTTGCTGCCTATATTGTTTGTACCATATCTATCTATTAATACTATTAAAACAAGGTTTATGCATACGTCATCTTTGACTAGGTGTCAATATATTATTGGATAACTGAATTAAAAATAATTAATTGATGATGTCATCGATTGTATGTTATTAAGGTATCAACGTGTATGTTTAGTGCATCCATTTATGTATCAACGTGTATGTTTAGTGCATCCATTTATGTTGTTGCATATTTTAAGGCATCAACGTGTATGGTTATCGTATTTTAATTTTTAATAATATAGAGAAGAAAAACAATGTAAAATGACTCATCGTGCAGGACACAGGATCCCTATCATAACTCTACCTTGAAGTGGGTACGCAACTGATGTAGTGACACCAAGAAAAATGGTCGTTCAAGTTGGTTCCATGCAGAAATGAGGTCTTCTAGGATGGTGTGTGGCCTCGTCTTAAGGCCAAAGTATGGCACTATGAGCAACACACAAACTATACCTTGCAAAAGTTAAAGAATTCTTTGGTTTTCTTCCTCTTGGTGTAGCTATGTTTTCAAGAAGGGGCTTAGAGAATGGAAGTCAATAATTTGACTCGTTGACAGAGGTCCTGAACACTTTTGCATAAGAACCATGGCTTTTAGAAAATAAGGTTGTGCCAAAAGCAAAACAAAGTTCTGAAGATGGACAAGATTTGTTGAAATATACAATTACGGATATTGATATGGCTGGGCTTGTTAAAGTGAAAAAAGTTGGCATGTTTGTCTAATTGTGCTTCTAAACTTGTTAATATTTATAAGCTGATGATGTCTTTATCACCCGAGATGACGGACGACTTGCACTTGGAAGACTTGGAGCTCTTTGTATGCAGGTATTATTTCTTACTAATTGAGTAAATCTACATTTCCGTATTATCTTAATTTTTTGTCATGTTTTTGTTTTTGTTGAATCATTTTTTTTATAAACTATATATGGCATGTCTTTAAATTCTTGTAATGATCAACTTATGTCTAATTGCGATTCAAGTACTAAATTCTCAAGGATTTGAGGTTCTGGTCTCGTCGAATCTTGTTGGTTATAGTCGACGGCGACTTTGATCTGAAAATTAGTCCACATCGGTATTTGCACTATACTACTGAAATTGAAACTTTAATTTGCATGGAAAATGGTTATCATTGAACTTATCTTGGTTCTTAGTTTTAGAACAAATTTAGCATCTTTTGAGTCAAATGCTTGATATTGTTTTACTTGTTCAATTGAGCTCAAGAGTTCTTGTTAGCTTGTGAATATGTTGATTCTTTGACCATAAACCGGGCATCAACTACTAGAAGATGTGAATTATGACACGATTGAAAGATAGAGTAATTTTTTTATCACTTTCTCTAAAAGAACAATATGTATTTACTATATATAGTCTTCTCCTTAAGAAGAAGGCGTGTACAGTGGGTTGGGTAATGGGTCAAAGCAGGTAATCTTAGTGCGGTCGATAGTATGGAATCCATTTATATGTTTAGTACATCGTAGGAACTACTTGGGCATCTGATTGTATGTTTAATGCATCGATGAACATATTCGAGCATCAATGAGCATGATTAGTGTAGTGTATCGTCAAACATATTAAGGCATCAATGTACATGTTTAGTGCATCGTTAGAAATACTTGGGAATCTGTTCGTATGTTTAGTGCATCGTTGGAACTATTTGTGCATCTGTTTGTATATTTAGTGCATCGATGAACATATTAGGGCATCTATCAGTATGATTAGTGCACCAAAAAGGTAGATATTAGGGCATCTATGATTATGATTAGTATATTGAAAAGGTAGATATTAGTGCATTCATTTGCATATTTAGAGCATATGTTTAGACACATTCATGGGATTAGAAACAAGAATCGTTTCACGTGTTCCGTCGCTAGAAATTGGTTATCCAAGACACCATATTAATCACTTTCAAAACCAATTCCAAACACCCTATTAATGAGTTTTGTCATAATCAAATTACCTACAAAAAAAAATTTAATTATTAATATTTTGATGCATATGACCACTTAAATTGAAGACCAAATACTTCTTGTATATGAATACATGTTTGTTGGTTCACTAGAAGATCATATATTCGGTAATATTTCCTACTACTTTACCAACAATTTAAATTCGTCTTTATTACTACACTTTGAAGGTCAAATTTTATAAATGGTTGCGATATGTAGTCTTAGTACCCGTAAACCGTAGTTCCTCACATGAGTTTATAATTTCAAATGTGCAAATCTTCCACGGGTAAAGCACAGTAGCTTGGTTAACAAGGATGAAAATTTCGTTAGAAGCGCAAAGGTCTAGAATATTTGCATGATAAAGCTAATCTACTAGTTATTTACCGTGACTTGAAGTCTTCAATATCTTACTTGATCAAGATTTTAATGCCAAACTCTCGGATTTTGGGCTAGCCAAGCTTAACCTGTTGGTTTTATGTCACATGTGTCATCAAGATTTATGGGAACATCTGAATATTGTGCCCCGAGTATCAAAGAGCGGGTCAACTAACGAGTTAAATATGATGTTTGACTTTGGAGTCGTCTTGTTAGAGCTTATAAGCGGAAGAACAAGCGATAAAACTAAAAGAAATAAAGATCTAAATCTAGTTTCTTGAGAATCTTGATTTAATTACCCTCGGGTTGTGTTTTAGTTTTGTAGTGTTTTATTACTCATTACCTTCAGCGTTTAGAAAACATGGAATTATTATTCAACAAAAATATTGGTGAGTCAACTCAATCCATGTTGGCTGGGTGACAATTGATTGGTTCATCAACACGAACACAAAGCCGTGTTGTTAATATGTCAAAATTTTGACCCTAACTAGGACATAGCCCACCAACATTCATTTAAATGGGTCAAATAGGTTATGAACTAGTCATTAGCCGGCTAAACAGTGGAAATTCCCAAAAAATAAAAATTCCTTAAAAATAGGTTGGCAACTTGCCGGGTTGGAAATATTAGTCAACTCAGCCACCCACTCAGTGGGTTTCTTTAGAGCATTATTTGAGGTTAAACTAATTGTTGGACATGCAGAGCCAATTTTTAAGAACCCGCAAAGGTTCCCAGAAGTAGTTGATCCGCTACTAAAAGAAGACTATGTGGAGAAAAGTTTGAACCAAGCAATGGTGGTTGCAGCCATGTAACTAAACGATGTTGCATCAGTTTGGCCATTCATTAGTAACATGGTTACTGCTCTTACTTCCTTGGGGATGGAAATGATATGATAGAATTAATAGATTCTCCATTAGAATCATCCTTATCTAGATATTCCTCATATATGAATCAGGAGAGGAAGGCGTCTACTAGTGAATGGAAAAGACAAGCGGTAGAAGCTTTGGAACGGGTTACAAGTTCAAGAACTAGTGTGATAAAATGAATCGACTATTAGATCTTCATGATTTGATCATTTGAATGCTTTGATACAATTTTGAATATATACGAAACGACATAATGTTACCTTGTGAATTATGGCTATTGGTTCGATCGATATTGAGTGTAAATGTATATATGTTTTCTTAAGTATGCCTTAAGTTTGAATCAAGCTATCATAATCTAGCGCATGAACAAAGTCTTTTACATAATCGTTATTTACAACAACTATAACCTTCAATTCAAGGGGTGTCTAGATTTATGTGTGGCCGATTATCATATGGTTATCATAAGCGTCACTTGATATAAGTTGACATTCAACGATCAAGTTTCCTCTTTGTTATAAGCGTAGTCAGCTGCGGTTTATTGGAGTCAATCGAGTGGACACGAATTATACCAAAATCATAGTATGATAAGTGGCCATCAAACCTTGATGAGCCATAACACAAAATTGAAATTTGTAAAACAATAATGCCAATTAACAATCACTAATCATGAACCATGCGGTTGATATTAAGATCTCATCAATAATGTAAAGCAAACCGGTAAAAAACATATCATAATGAGGATCGACCTCAGTAACTAAACAATGTAATCGATCAAAATTCATTTATTCTTAAATAGTCCGTGTAGTTCATGTAAATCTGAACTAAACAAGTGAAAAAAGCGAACAATATCCTGTCAATTGGCATCACACATTTCAAGAATCATACATTGAAGCCTTCAGAACGAAGGCAGAAACGATGAGCTTCAATCCATTTTGAGCAAAGCCGATTCACCATGTTCCACAACACATCAGCTTCTTAGTGTCGGGACACGCACAACACATTCATCTATGAAAACTTAAGCGAAATTTCTTTGCTATCACTGAGCTTCAATTGGTTCCTTTTTTAAGCTCCATTGAGACTGTAATTACGTTGGGTTCTAGCTACTGATATTGATGACGAGTGCAAGTGGTAAGTGCTGCAGCTGCACCATATGCAAATGCAATCATTTAAGCAAGAACAATATCTTATGGTTAATGCAAACGCCTCTTGAGATAAGTAGACATTTAATTGTCATGTTTCCTCTTTTTATAATTGTTACCCACGGTTACTTGGAGGCAATCGGAGCAGACACAACACAAAGTTTGATAGTTAAATAATAAAAGTAAGTATTATGATCATGATAAGTGACTAAATTGAGATATTGCGATAACAATTCAAAATCACTAATCATGAGCCATGATGTTATTGATGAGATCCCATCAATATTGTAAAAGAAACCAACAAAAAACATATCAAAATGAGGATCACCCTCTGTAAATAAACAATGTAATCAGTCAAAACTCATTTATTTTCAAAATAGTCTATAGTTCATGTAAATCCTGAACTAAAAAGTGAAAATCTGAACATTCTCATGTCAATTGAATCACTGTGTTTGATAATCACCATGCTCCACAATGCATTCATCCCTCGGATGCTTAGTGTCGGGACACGCACAACAGATTTTTTTGGCTTTGTTTCGGATGATGTTGTTACAACTAGTGTTTGGTCAGTTGATGCCTTAGTTAATCCTAAGGTGGAAGATAAGTCTTAGGTTTGTAAACATCTTTAAAATCCAAACACTCACATTTCTTGTTCACTAAAAATTAAGTCGATAAGCACTTGCATATGCAATCCCAAACACCTATATGTTCCGTAATGAGACATATTTACAACAAATAACAATGCATTTAATGTCTTTCAAAAGAAAAATAATATTTTAAAACCAACAATAGTGCATTTCTTCATCACTAATCAATGTATAGTTATTTAAGTCTTGGTTATAACTATGAATAACGCACATTTAGTATATAATCATAAGTCACGCTACAAATATATAGACCAACTTCATAAAGCAATAATCATGATTTTTTTAACTTATTCACAAGTTTGATGTACTCATGTAACAAATGATTATATAAGATACAAGTAACTTATAATTCAACTAATATAAGTGTATCATAATGTATAATTAGGCATCCGTTTGTTATCGATTAGTACATAATTGTTATATAAATCGGCTGTATCAATATCAACATAACCTTAAAAATCAAGAAAAATGTTCTATTGAATAATTCAATAAAGTCAATGATGAAAAATTGGTGCATCACATTTATAAAATATCATTTAAGCATTTTATCAAACATAGAAAGCCCTCTCAACTAAACAATTGACAAAAACAATTAGATAAAAGTTGATGCATCGCGATGTAAAATCGATTGCATCACAGTTAATAAATTTCATTTAGGCATTTTATCAAACACCTTGTGTGCGTTTTTGTAAACATGATTCTAAGTCTTTTTTTTCTCAAATTTGTTTCAAATAACTAATGTATACAGTGCATAAGGTCACAAAAACACTCAAAACGATACATCAATGAACAAACATGATGATTACCGAATCAAAATTTATTAAACAAAACCCTAACTAATAATAAACAAATAATCGGTACAAATATCTAAAAAACACACATATATCAACACTATTTTTGATCTTTGATAACAAAACTAACAAAATTATAATCGAAAAAGGTTTAAAAACTTACTTTGATCGGCGATTTATGACATTAGAACAAGATGATTTAGTGAATCGATAGCGGATCGTATTTATTGTGTTGATTGTATAGAGATTGTAAGCAATAATCACTAGGAAAAATTTGAGAAGCGTGATTATGAAGAACCGAGAGATATGAACAAGAGGAAAAATGAAAAATGAAAAATTTATGTATTTTATATGATAGAGTTAAAACTAGAGGCAATTTATAAAACTTACCACGAAAATGTGAAATTAACAAATAGACCCGCTTGAGTTGGGAGGAAAAAAGGAAAGGGAAGGGGTGATCTAACTGCTGAGATCACTTCTCTCACTTTTCTTGAGATCAACTTTTAAATGATACAATCTCTCTTCTATATATATATATATATATATATATATATATATATATATATATATATATATATATATATATATATATATATATATATATATATACACACACACACACACACATATATATATAATTGGGTCAACATATACTTTTTTTCAGTGAAATTGAATAAAATAGAATGGTTTGAAGCTGGTCCCATCTATAATATCTTATATCAGTATCAATAGTGTTCTGTATGTATCGGCGCACGATGCATAACAATTAAAAAAATAATTTGGAGCCAATTATGTTAACGAAAACAAATTTTTACAGATGAAACATACCAGCAACTCAAGTTTAATATAGGATATTATAGATGGGATCATGGTCAAACTACATTTTTTTATTCACTGCAAATAAAAAATTTCTAAATATTAGGCCTCTTTATTCACCCATCAATGGCTCGGCCTTTGACAGTTTCAATATTTCTCCATTGTTCGAGAGTTATCTTATCCAACAAGAGTAGTTACACCGTCAAAACAATCATATGGCCACCAACATAGACGAAACATAGCAGCAACTACCGTATACCAACTAACTATCGTCACACTCAAGTATACCAATTACAGTATGAAAACAATGCCACGCCTACCAAAAAGATGAGGCTCAGATAGGGAAGTAACCCGGAGAAAGAGGAAACATCTTGCATGGCTGCAAACCAAATAGGTTGCCACGCCAAGTTCAAGACGATCTCAGTTTTTACGTATCCTATGTAAAGTCATCATTGCCCCATTAATACTGATGACAGCCAGTTGATAGGCCAAGAAAGTCGGGGTTGATGGGCCAAATAAACGAGCCTAATATTTTTAAATTTTCTTTTTGCAACGAATAAAAAAATATACTTTCAACATCAAAGGCACTAAAAATATTAGCTATCAAGCACCAAACAACACCAGACATCGAGTTGAGGCCAAAACTATCAGCCACAAATCATGAACTGAGCCCGAAAAAGAAGATACATCCGGCGTGGCTGCAAACCAAATAGGTTACCACACCAACTTCCGGGCTATCCAAGATTTTACAAAGCCCATGTAAACACATCAGTCCCACGTTAAGACTGATGGCATGAAGCTGATAAGACAACACAGACCACCAGCAGTATGACCTATCAAACACCCAACAACACCAGCTATCGACTTAAGGACCAAATATACATTATGAAGACACAAAAGTATCACTTATCGACGCTGAAAACCAAATAGGTTCCACACCAAGTTTCGGACTATCCCAACTTTTACCAAGCCCATGTAAACACATCTTTGCCTCGATTATCGATGACATGGGCGATAAGACAACACAGCCACCAGAAGCATGACTTATCAAACACCCAATGCTAAATCATATCACCTTCAATACCAATGCTAAATCATATCACCTTCATAAATTTTGTTTATGTCCGTTTGATAAGATAACTCTCAAGAAAGGAGAAATATTGAGGCCGGCAAAGCCCATAGGCCCAACAAAAGTAGGCTAAGTATAAACAGCCCAACATAAGAATATTGAAAAGAGCGAATAAAATATAATGGTTGGGAGGCGCCTCCCATTATAATACTAATGACGTGGGCGATAAGACAACACACCACCGAAGCATGAGTTATCAAACACCCAACAACACCGGTATCGACTTAGGATCCCACATACATTATGAAGATAAAAAACGTATCACTTATCAACCACCAAACAACACAAGCTATGAAGTTAAGGCAAAAAAGATGAGGCTCAGATAGGGAAGTAACCCGGAAAAAGATGAAACATCTTGCATGGCTGCAAACCAAATAGGTTGCCACGCCAAGTTCAAGACGATCTCAGCTTTGACCTACCCCATGTAAACTCATCATTGCCCCGTTAATACTGATGACACCAAACTGATAAGCCAAAAAAGTCGGGATTGATGGGCCGAACAAATGGGCCTAATATTTTTTAATTTTTTTTTGCAACGAATAAAAAAATATAGTTTCAACATGCGCCCATCTATATACCGAAAAACAGGATATATCCGGCACGACTGCAAACCAAATAGGTTGCCACACCAAGTTCCAGAGAATCTCAGCTTTTACCTGGCCCACATAAACCCGTCACCGCGTCATTAATATTGATGACATCAAGCTGATAGGCCAACAGATCGAGCGACCAAAAGTATGATTTATCAACCAACCAACAATACCAGCTATCGAGTTAAGGCCAAAAACAACCATCCACTTAACCATGAACAAACAATATCAAATAGAACAACAATACTAACTCCAGAACATTCTCAGCTTATCATAGTTAGCTTCTCCAATACATATCTGTACTGGAATAGCTCATATCTGTTATCCAAATCTGTACAGCCACAGTAACTTTCAACATTTGAGGTGGAACACAAATACCAAAAAGCAATTGTTACTCGGCTATAAGAGAATTTTTTTTTTCAAAAGTTATATAAGATATAATGGGAGGGCGCCTCTCCTAACCATTATATTTTATTCGCCCCTTTCAATATTCTTATGTTGGGCCTGTTTATACTTAGCCTGCTTTTGTTGGGTTTTTTTTTCCAAATTACAAAAAACGACATGAATATTTAAACCCCATATACATAATCAAGACAAAAATCACCACGAACATACCAACCACATCATGAACAACAAAACCCTAAATATTAGTTTTCTGAACCCAGTGTTTCATAAACAACAATCGTACCCAACAACGAAAGAATACCCTAATTCTAGAACGGATAAGTTGACGACACTAAACGATAACAAAGATAGATCAGAATAGGATACGTGCCTTCGAATCAAGAACCCTAATCTTGATCAATAAATTAGGAAACAATACCCACATCACAAACATACGTATCATCAAGTTACTTCATTCAGAACCGACGAGATTTGTGAACCGCCTAAAAGTAGGTGGTGATGATAAATTTTGTTTATGTTCCGTTTTGATAAGATAACTCTCGAAATAAGGAGAAATATTGAGACTGTCAAAGCTAATAGGCCCAACAAAAGCAGGCTAAGTATAAACAGACCCAACATAAGAATATTGAAAGGGCGAATAAAATATAATGGTTGGGAGGCGCCCTCCCATTATATCTTATATAAATTATATATATATATATATATATATATATATATATATATATATATATATATATATATATATATATATATATATATATATATATATATATATATATATATATATATAAACGTGAACACAAACGACACCGCTTTTCGTCGGACGACGCCGTCGTTTGATGATCCATCGTCGAGCTAACTTAGCCCATCTTTTGGGCTCGCGCCTCATTAACCTGCTTTCAACCCGTTTCCACCTACCACTAGCAATCCTTACCATCTATTATATTACATTTATTTAAACTCAAATTTTTCTTTTACATTTATACACATTAATTAAACTTATAATTTATCAAAATTAAATATAACTATTAATTAGATAACCTCATAGTTTTTTTTTCATAGTTATGTTAAACCTTGCCTTTAGGCAGATCCTATTAATTA
The DNA here is from genome assembly GCA_022545495.1 of Chrysanthemum lavandulifolium. Taxonomy (NCBI): domain Eukaryota; kingdom Viridiplantae; phylum Streptophyta; class Magnoliopsida; order Asterales; family Asteraceae; genus Chrysanthemum; species Chrysanthemum lavandulifolium. The sequence goes on from CM040241.1 coordinate 277,696,081, forward strand.
TTGCTAAAGTGGTCATTGACAAATGATACCTACATATTGTATATGCTTGTGCTCTTATGCCAATATGTTTCAGTTACTGTTAAATCAGTGCCTTGTCAACTTTACTTCAACAACAACACAACCACCAAACATGTGTAGTACGGCCAACAGGGCCGTTTTTATGAGAGAGTAGGCGATGCGATTGTACAGGACCACCGCTTGATGTGAGCCACACAATTTCATGCATTTTTTATATATATACACAATACAAGGCTTGAGTTTAATTAGTTCATACACTATTGATACATATGTATTTTGTGTATATGTGTTTAAGGGTCACTTTGTAGTAGTGGCAAGAGGACATTAAAATCTACAAGACGACGCTGAAGACTAGTAAATTCACCGCAAATATAGCTCACATAACTATTAGACTATGATGCGCCGCTAATGTAGCGGCTTGTCGAGCATTTGACAAACTCACACCATCGATTTCAAATGGGATTTGTCCTGTGGACACACGAGCAATCCAACCCGCAAGATTTCCTTTTCCTCTTCCCATTCTGACTTCTGTAGGTTTCCCGGTAATAGGGAGATCTGTGAGAACTCTTAACCATATCTTACCATTTCTTCGAAATTGTCCGCTCATAGTACGATGGAATTGCCCAATTATAGCTCGACGCGCTGTTCAATGGCTCGATATGAAAGACGACCGATTATGATAGTATGCCTGAGGGGCTCGAGCCTACTAGCATAATCTATATTCTAATAATAACCACCTAACATACCCTACAACTTACTCAAACACACAACAACATTTAATATTTTTCCTTTCCACAACATGGTCTTGTACACAACCAAGTCTTGCAAAATCATGGATGACAACATGGTCGTGGTGAGGTATGTAGTGGTGACCATGGTTGTTAAGATCCCGATCATGATCCTAAGATTTTACGATACTACAAAGCGAAAACAATCTCGATCCCACGTAAGATCTTTTCGAGAAAGGATCTTAATAGGATTCCGATCTTGGCCATATGATCTTAATATCTCGATCGATCCGATCTTACTTATCTCGAATCACAAGCTAAAAAACTACAAATTTATTTACTATGTTTTGTAAAATATGAAAAACATGAGGCTAATTGTATTAAACACTTCAAAATCATAATTTGGACATACATTTTTCATGATATATGATATATAATAATATGTAGACTTGTATAATTTTACAAAGCCTATTACGAAAATGACACTATAGTAGGATCTTAGAATTCCGATTCAATCTTACGATCACGATATTGCAAAGACAAAAACGATCCTAAGTTGGGTGAAAATCCCTTTTACCCAAAAAAAAAAACGATCCTAAGTAGGATCGGACAACATTGTTTCGGTGGTGGTGGGGGGCAAAAACCCTTCCATTGCACTTGGTCTAAATGTATGCTCCATATATGTCAAACAACAACACTACTTAATTCTACCAAATCGACGTATGGAGGAGTTACGATATAATAAGTTACACACTTACACCCCTACTCGAGAGTAAAAGGATTGCTTTAGGATAGACCTTCGCCAATAAAGTGTGATTGCATGTATGTCACGTACATTTACTAAAGTAACGTTTAGTCTAGGATGGTTTTTGAATTTCCAAAAGTTAGAAACTTAAAACAACGTAGTCATTGTAAATTGTAAGAAATGAAGTTCAGAAGCTAATGACATTCTTAAAACATAAATGTAGCACATAATACAAAGTTGTACAAGATTAATGTATGACTGAAAATGCCGAACACTAGAAATTATAAATTAAAATATGCACTTAGCAACATCCAGGTCCAACAATAACTAACAACCCTGTATTGATATGATCATGGCCTGAGTTGATCAAATTAGTACAAAATGATACACCTAGGATTTTCAATAGGGTGTCGCACAAATTTTAGTCTATCATAATTACCAAAATTCGCACCATAAAATTTTTTTTAGCCAAGTTAAAATTGCACTATAAAAAAATAGCACGAATAAAAAAGAAATATTTTGAAAAAATTACATTACGTGACCCAATAATGCCACACCCGGCATCCATGTAGGTCCGTCCTTGACCATAGCCAGAAGTTAAGACGATAAGCGCAAGACATGTAGTAATTAGCTAGTCGTGTTTAGAAGATCATATCAAAATACAAAAATTGTGTCTCAAACTTTACAATGATGGTATCTATGGGCATCAAATATATATATACATAAGTAAAGAATTAACAAATGATGAAAGTAAATCTCTCCAAAACTCAAATTCATTGTGATGTAGGAATTCACTCCTTGTTGTATTCAAGGTATGAGATTTGCCTTTGTAGCTTAAGTTGATCATAGAATTTAGCTATGAACTCATCAGCCTTAACGTCAATCCTTCTTCTTCTTCTACTTCTTCACATACTTGTACACCGTCTTCTTCTTCTCCGTTTTTAACAGAAAGCTCTTTCTAGGTTGATAATAAGAATACTCGCTCTCACTCTGATAGTCGAAGTCAAAAGGTCAGAATCAAGTTTGTGGGTTAATGCATGGAATGTGAGGCAAATGGAATCGCATGGAGTTAGGACGATGCATCTTGACATGAATAATAGGTGTGGCGTCGAAAGATAGTTGACGATCACCTTCTTGCAAGAATCCAAGGTGTTTATTCGAATGGTTAAAATGTGACAACATAATTCGTTTCTTCAAAGCGAAAACTCCACCTTTTCTAGTCCATAACAAGGCCAATCTTAGTATGTTCCATGCTCGACGACCCATATCCGATTTTGAACTCTTGTACATGTTTCTATAGTTGCAAAGTACCAAAAGCTTAGAGCAAAACTAAAAGGTGATGTATAAATGTGTGGTGATATGATAATGAAATGAATGAGCTAGTATGTGTGTTTATATATAGTGTTATGAACTTATGATACGCGGTTATATCATTGTATCTAATGAAAAGAAGAAAAGTGGTTGTGGAAAAAGGAAAATAACATGTGGAAAGGTGCTGTATGTAACTGTATAGGAAACTTCAATTCATTTGAGTTAACACGTAATACTTAACCAATTTATTTACTACGGAGTAATTGTTAATTAGTAAAGCACCAAACCTTTTTTAATATTCCAAACGGCTGCATTTCTCAAATTTGTTGTAAAGTTTGTACCTGCTAGAATAGTTTTTCTATGTTATTTTTCTCATATGTCTAACAAAAGTAAATTGCAAAAATGTTGGCGAGACTTTGCTGGGTAAGCGGGTCTATCATTTTGGTGCGTGATCAGTGTTTGTTGCAGGTCCAAAACGCAGCGAGGAACTTATTTGTGTAATTTCCGTCTCAGGCAAAGATTGTGTATGCATTTTCAAAGTTTCATTTGTTTTCGTGTAGACGCTACACCAAAGTTCTCCACATAGGCCGTGTCTACACTTTAAAAGTTGTAGAGACTGCACATGTAATTTGCTAAACCTCGAGGACAGTTCATAATAAGCTATAAGTCGAGGCATCCCTTGTCATTACGGGTATGCATGAACTGAGAAATGTCTCGATTAGCCTAATGTATCTTTTAGTTAATTTATTTCAGTTTATTTTCTTTCGTATCTTGTTAAGTTTTATTCTCATGGTTGTAATTAGTTATAATACATGTGCACGCATAAGGTTTTGACCAAAAAATTTATTTTGTATTAATACTAAATGTTGTGTCTTTAAATGTAATTGCATATAATTATATAGTTATAAGTTTCGTGCACGCATGAAACTTACACATAAATCAAATTTATTTTAATGTTTTAATTCAGTATATACACATATAAGAATTTCCCATGAAATAAATAAGTCCTTATTGAACGTATATAGTAAAAAAATTGATACTTATAATCTTATGCAAATTTATATGTTGTTATTTTAAAACAACATATACATTGTATTTTTTAAGATAGAAAGTATAAAGGGTATAAAATATAAGAGGTATTTGTTTATAATCCAAAGTTATTAAAAATATGGCGCTAATAATATTACACTTAACTCTATATAACTTTTAAAAATTCAACCACTAAAGTTTTATTAAAAATTTTTGGAAGTTTCATTTGTTCTTGCATGAACTGAGAAATGTCTCGATTGGCCTAATGTATCTTCTAGTTAATTTATTTCAGTTTATTTTCTTTCGTATCTTGTTAAGTTTCATTCTCATGGTTGTAATTTCCCATTAAGCAGATCAGTAGTATGTGATTGGTGAAAATAGAGAAAATTGGAATATAAACGTGTGTTAAAAGAAACAAACAAAACGAATAAAAACCGTGTAAATTATGTGTATGTGTGGAAATGTACGTTGTTTCATTGGTTGGCCTTCAATCACTGCATGTTGGCAGCTAGGTGTAATATTATTAAGGTTTAACTAAAAATAATAACAACATAAACCAAATAAATGCCAGCTCATGCTATGACTTGTTAGAAAAAAGTTGCTGCCTATATTGTTTGTACCATATTACATTAATAGTAAAATGTTAGAATTGTCGCGGCTTTCGAAACTGCTCACCGGTTTTATCACTCGAATATCGTGATGAAGTTGCATCCCATGAAGTTGCGCTCCTTTGACTCATACAGCTAGAGTTACGACTTGGTGGTCGGCGAATCGGGTCGTCTTGAAATAGCTTTTCCATATTCGGGTTTGGGTTCGGTTTAGGTTTGCGCATATTAGAGCCTCGTTTTCGTCAAGATTTATTGGGTCATGGATGTCGTCAAATAACCGGTTCTCGCTCATGACACTGGCCACAAACCAAAGCTTCGTGCAATCTTTGAGTACATGCCAATATACTTCGTAGCTAAAGTTTCTTTTAACTTGTTGTTTGAAGTGCCGCTTAGCGTGTCGATATCTGACTTTGTCGTTGTTACCACTTTGTCGCGGGTTATCATACCTTTTATATATGACCCGAATGATTTGACATCTTTTGTATTTTGTTCCAATTTTGGTTAGTCGGTTTTGCTATATTTTTCATCAACTAAAGTTGTATTCTCACAACTACGGTACCCTAAAACCTTCGTCGGTTTGCGAATTTCTTTGGACTAAATTTTGGAGCGCCTATCCGCTCGCTCGCCAATATCTTGCACTCTTCATCCATCCATCTAGTTTGCTTTCTCTTTTCTTGGGTTGTACGACCTCCGCCTCGTCATCACCTTCTTCTTTGACTTAAATCACGGGTGGTGTTTCGACATTTAGGTATTGAGATTGGATTTGGGGGTGTTGTTGATTTTGGAAGTATGCTGACGGATATTGGGAGTATTGTGATAGGAATGGACAATATTGGTTTTGTTGATAAAATGGTTGACAAGTGGTAGGAAAGTGGCGAACCCCTAGCCATATTGCTTGATGAAGGGTTGCGCGATTGAGGAGCGGATGAGGAATTGGTCGGTGAAGGCATGGAATTGTTGAGTAAATTTTGGAAGAAATCTTTAGATTTGATTGAGAGGGGTTGTGTTTCTAGCCACTGTTGTAAAGAATCGTTGAAAAATTGAGTGAGTTGTTTTTTAGTTGTAGAAGTGTGAAAAAAGGGTATAATGTGTGTATTTATAACGGTAAAAGTATAAGAGAAAGATAAAAAAAAAAAAATATATAAAACGGTAATATAGCAGTTTAATAACGGTCAAATGCCCCCTCCCCCGTCACTTGCTTGTCGCCAAACTGAAGAGGCTCCAACCAAAACAAAAGTGGCACGCCCGTACCATAGGTGTCACTTAAGTGGCACACATGTGACACGCACATTAAGAGTGGTCTAATCATAATCTCCCCTAGATTTTGGACACTAATTATCAACTAAATGAATCTTTTAAACAAAGATTCAACCAAAACAAAAGTGTCATGCTCGTACCGTTGGTGTCATTTAAGTGAGACGCTCGTCTGAGAATCTGATATGCTTACACAGCGCGTTCGGGGTCAAAGGAACTTCCTTTTCGTCGAGCAAGTTTTTCAACACCCTAGGCAGTGAACCTAATCGTTGTAGTGTAGTATTAGGGTAAGCCACGGGAATTGATTGGTATTTCTACCTATTACTTCTACTTATCTAATTATCTAATTAACTAAGGTGAGTCTATGTCTATTGTTGTGTGCTCGTATGATGATTAAAATGTATTTGCTTAGGCTTTATTACTCCTAGTTATCTCCTATTGATGATTGAATTGTCACGTCCTTATTCTTAATCGCGTTGTGTTTCTAAGGTCTTAGGGTATGCGTTTATCCTAACTCTTTGAAGCTACCAAAGGTTAATGACTACAAAATCTCTAGGATTTATAAACTTTAACTCTAAGGTATTCTTTGGATGTATAGCCTACAATTACTCTAGGTGATTATAAACTAAGGTTCAAAAAAGATTAATCAAGCATTAACAACAACGAATGACCTATCGCAATACTAGGTCAATCACAATTAAGATAAGAAACAACCAATCAATATTCAATAACTAAGTTTCATATTACCTAAGCAAACACACAAGTAAATTAGCGGGACATGGGAACATGCAAGCATACACACAATCAATTGAAGACATAATTAAATTAATGAAGTAAAACACTTATCTTGATGTAAGATAAGGTATGGAACCCTAAAATCTGTACAAGACAGCCTTTGTTCGGTTTAGGTTTTACACCACAAAACTACACACCGAAAACTAAAAATTCGGATTCTATATATAAGGTTACAAGCGCGACGGCGCACCCTTTAATTTGTGACGTCGTTGGTCGCCATATTAGGGTTTCGTCTTGGCACGTTATCATTGTGACGGGCGTCACCTTATGTCCGTGACGTAATGCCTTGAGTCTCGATGCCGTCTGGATCAAATCTAGGCCGTCGAGTGCGACGCCCTACTCTTTAAAACCTGATGCCGTCTCTTGAAAATATGCAATTTAGCTCTTGATCGTCACAAAGCTTGTTCCGACGGCGTCACAAGTATAACTCGACGTCCGTCCCCTCGGTTCGGCGACTTTAGTGTCTCAATTCTTGACTTTGGCAATTTTCTTCGATATTCGCGCCTTTTCGTCCGAATAAGTGTCATTCCGAGAATTTGCCTTCAAGAGACCTAAAAAGTGAAAAGGAACGATATTAAGTAATAACGGATACAAAGTGATCAAATAAGGGCTTAAACGACCCTCAAAAGGTACATTTAAAACCTTATCAAATATCCCTACACTTGGTATTTGTTTGTCCTCAAGCAAATGTGCTTTTAGCCAATTAATTTATAAGTTAGGGGTCATGAAGCATTAGTTTAGAACGATCCACAACACATATAAGCCCCGCAAAAGTCATAACAAGCATGGAAATTACATACTAGCACCTCACATCGGGTGTTTAGATATTCACATCTCTCGGGTGTATATGAAATATAACAAGTTGGAAATGGAAGATAAACACTCATTAACCGGTCCTAGTACATAGATTACCATAGGCTCGAGACTAGATCAAACCTCCATCGCTTTGGCGTAAGTACCTAGGAAAGACTATCCAAGAGGTCTTTTAAAGGGTTGTAACGTTAGGCTTACGGTAGGGAAACAAAGGGTTTGGTGGGATAGACTATTTAGTGGTGGCAAGTCAAAATATTTATGTTACAAGCATGCGAAGAATGGCGTTGCTAAGCCAAGACTCGACACTCCAAACTCTAGATAACTGAAATAAACAAACATAAATTTAAAAATAGATGTAGGATGGTAGCCCGTATGTTTTTTTTTTTTTTTTTTTTTTTTTCAACACTCTATTTTTTTTCTTTTCTTTTTCCATTTTTCGATTTTTTTTCATCATACACTTTTACTCTACAATCCTCTACGATAACATCAAAATGATAGGGATTTATAGGCACATCCCTACACTTGAGTTTTTATTACTCTAACACTAATTTGACCCGAATTGAAAAGATCAAAACACTTGGAGTACATTATTACGCAAATAAAGGGAATTTGAATTTAACGTTCCCTTCCCGTCATTTCATAAAATTTAACTTTTCCCATGAGTCTCAATCGTCCCAAAACTGTGTACAAAGATATGACTCGACTTATCAACTTATGCAAGCAACTAGATAATTGAACTAAGGGTTTAGTGTGATAACAATAATGCACTAAAAGTGAGTGCATACAAGGTAGGCTAAGGCGATATGGGTGTACATTTGGGGGTGGATTGTAAACAATGTTTTCATTGATATTCCGGAAAACCGAAACATCACGAGAACCACGAAAAGGATAGGCTCGAGGGTTAACTAGGGTATCGTGTACTAAAGATGAGTACAACGCAGGGTGTGGGGAATTACTCAACCGATGTGAAAGAAGTAATTATATTACGGTATCAAACAAGGGTTATCATAATACCTCTTATCATTTAGTTATTCCTAACTACACAAGTGTAGTCTTACTAGCGATCTCGGGATGCATCACAAAACAAGTTCTAGAATCTATTATACTACCGGTTCACACTCTAAGCATTAAAGATGAATGCTTTAATTCCTACTAATCTAAGGGCGATCCTCACATTTTGGGTGGAATTTAAGTGGTAAAGGGTTTTTGTGCTAGTCATATAATTTCCTATCCATGAGACGCTTTATTAAGAGTAATGGCCCACTCTTATATATTTCATGAAAAATTTTAAATTTGGTGCCAAAATTACCCTAACCGATATTTCTCATGGTTTATTACACAAATGAAATTGGACAAGGCAAATAATCAAGGATACGAATAGTTTCAAAGTTTCCGTTTAATTTTTCCTCCCTACACTTAAACTGAACATTGTCCCCAATGTTCCCCGAAAGTATCAAAGTTATGATAATGGAAGGTAATTAAAAACGAAAGAAACTAATACTTTCCTGATTAGCTCGGTAGGATCCGTGTGAAGTAGTTGTTAAATTCTTCTCCAAGAAGAACGTATGCGTGAAAAGCTCATTCCAATCTTATGTATCTTCTTCTTGATAAATAAAACCTGCACACTTTAAGAAAAAAAAATAACCCAAAGCATCAAACCTAACAAAGAAAAATCACAACAAGATGTAATTCCAGACTTAAATAAGATATAATGCTTGTGAAATGGATGTTTGCAGATTTTCTAGAAAATTAAGACCTGGAAAATTCCAAAAATTTATAAGTAGCACATAAAACGAGAGAAAGTAAGATAAGTTGTTTCTGCTCCTCCTGAAGCCGTCAGGTTGGGATCCTGACGCCGTTAGGTTATCATGACAGAAACTGGTCTGCGATTTTCTGGAAAATTATGGAAAATTTATATCTTTAGAATCTGGAAAAATTCATGCAAAACATCCATTATTACTCGATACAAGCATTTGACTCACACATATATATCTTTTCAATAATCGTAATTTCATGTTCACGTTATTTTAAAACGTGTAATCTTCCTTACACTTATCCCTTTTGTAAAATACCTTTATATGTAATTAAGACGAGGTTAAAGACAAAATAAAGCATTTTCACAAATTCAAACATGAGAACATACAATAATGAAAAGATATATGACACACAAATAAAATGAAAACAAATACACATGGGTTGCCTCCCAAGAAGCGCTTGTTTTGTTCGAGTCACTGAGCTTGACTCTACCCTTATTTAATGGATAAGGGGAGGTTTTCCCACACTTAAGCTTAAGTGCGGGTGATAGTAGCGATACATACCCTTAGGGTGGCGATTTGCCACGTGAGGTGAAGGGGTGTGTGAATGGCTTCCTTCATCCTAAAACTACCCGGACTAAATTGGTTGATGGGTGGTCTGCTCCTCTTTGCCTCCTAGATGTATATCTAAGGATGGAAAACAAATTGAGGTTCGGTTCATCAACACTAGGAAATTCCTAGAACTAAGAGTAAGATCGAGACTACAAGTGTTCAAACCTATATTCTCTAGTTGCGTTTGGTTTAAATGTTCTACCTCCATTGGGATTCCTAAAGTCTCTTCTACTACTTCCGGGTAAGTCACGTGCGGTGTGTATGCCTTAAATGATGGTGGGACTTGTGGGATACCTTGTGGGTCTAGACTTTTCACCTTATCCTCAATCACATCTACATCATCTATGTGCTCGTCATGTGTTATTTCCTTAGGTCGTGATGAAACCAAACCTAGTAATTGATCCAACTTATGGTTTAATGCTTGGTTGCTTACCATAATACTTTCACAAATTTGGTCAGTTCTCCTAAGGGCCACACTAAAAATAGTTTCTAAACATGGAGGTTGTTCACGAAAGTCTATCCTAGGTGAAGGCTCATACGAAGCATAGGTTTCACTAGATGAGGTGTTTTGTGGGCTTGATGGAATGGTGAAACCCTCAAAAGGTTTATGGACTTGGTTACTCTCTTCCCACCATCTTGAATAATCCGCTTTAGTAATATTATAATTTTTTATGAAAAAACCTAATCGCGGATATAGTGGATTCGCGTTCTCCATAATGGTGAACGGAAGAGTCAATGGACAAGTTTTACGAACAAAGGCACAAAGAATGGGGATAGACTACAAGGAATCTAATAAAAAAAATCTCACTTGATAGGAATCTTGTGAGTAGACCTAAACGAGATATAAATCAAGCCTAAGCAATAACTATTCCCCGCCAGCGGCGCCAAAAACTTGATACGCTTACACAGCGCGTTCGGGGTCATAGGAACTTCCTTTTCGTCGAGCAAGTTTTTCAACAGCCTAGACAGTGAACCTAATCGTTGTAGTGTAGTATTAGGGTAAGCCACGGGAATTGATATCATTCTCTAGGGGAATAGGAATGCTAGTGAGAAGTTACTACGCTAAGGTTGGGGTTGAGGAAGATTATTTTTTTATCTTTTTATGTTTTTTTAGGAAATGAAAAGGTACGAATCTCGGGGATTGGATTTGGGGGTTGGTATTTCTACCGATTACTTCTACTTATCTAATTATCTAAGGTGAGTCTATGTCTATTGTTGTGTGCTCGTATGATGATTAAAAATGTATTTGCTTAGGGTTTATTACTCCCTAGTTATCTCCTATTGATGGTTGAATTGACAAGTCCTTATTCTTAATCGCGTTGTGTCTCTAAGGTCGTAGGGTATGCGTTTATCCCTAACTCTTTGAAGCTACCAAAGGTTAATGACTACAAAATCTCTAGGATTTATAAACTTTAACTCTAAGGTATTCTTTGGATGTATAACCTACAATTACTCTAGGTGATTATAAACTAAGGTTCAACAAAGATTAATCAAGCATTAACAACACAACAAATGACCTATCGCAATACTAGGCCAATCACAATTAAGATAAGAAACAACCAATCAATATTCAATAACTAAGTTTCATATTACCTAAGCAAACACACAAGTAAATTAGCCGGACATGGGGAACATGCAAGCATACACACAATCAATTGAAGACATAATTAAATTAATGAAGTAAAACACTTATCTTGATGTAAGATAGGTATGGAACCCTAAAATATTGTACAAGACGCCTTGGTTCGCTTTAGGTTTTACTCCACAAAACTACACACCGAAAACTAAAAATTCGGATTCTATATATAGGTTACAAGCGGACGGCCACCCTTTAATTTAGACGACGGTCGTCGCCGTTATTAGGGTTTCGTCTTGGCACGTTATCATTGTGACGGCGTCACCTTATGTCCGTGACGCCGTCGCCTTGAGTCTCGACGCGTCTGAATCAAATCTAGGTCGTCGAGTCGCGACGCCATACTCTTTTAAACCCGATGTCGCCACTTGAAAATAAGCAATTTAGCTCTTGATCGTCACAAAGCTTGTTCCGACGGCGTCACAAGTATAACTCGACGCCGTCCCTTCGGGCCAAAGCACTTGAGTGTCTCGATTCTTGACTTTGGCAATTTTCTTCGATATTCGCGCCTTTTCGTCCGAATAAGTGTCATTCCAAAGAATTTGCCTTCAAGAGACCTAAAAAGTGAAAAGGAACGATATTAAGTAATAACGGATATAAAAATGATCAAATAAGGGCTTAAACGACCCCTCAAAAAGGTACATTTTAAAACCTTATCAGAATCTTCATTCACGCACTATTCCTCCCCACTAAAAAAAGAGCGATTGAGAATCTCGAGTGGGAGTGTCTAATCATAATCTCCCCTAGATTTTGGACATTAATTATCAACTAAATGAATGTTTTAAATCAGGATTCCAACTCGCGCGTTGCTGCGAAGTGCGGAGTGCCTGTATACGTTAGAGTTGATTCAATTTTTATGCGTTAACAGTGTTTGTAACAATATTTGTGATATAACATTACTCACAGAAATATAAAATAATTATTATTGAATTAGTGAATCACTTATTTTTGTAGTTGATTTACAAATAAAGTTACAAAAAAACATTTTCATTTCTTCTGAATTGGTTCCTTGGTTTTATTCCCCAAAGCATTCATATTCCCGTTAATCTGGTGATGGCAGTGTCCCTGAAAGAAAGAACATACTATACTAAATATTCAAATTAATAAAAAAGAGATGCAACAATTCTTACAACAATGATTTAAGTTATGTGATACATTGTTATATAAAAAAGACTTACCAATTATTTGGACTATAAAGTAAATAAGAACTTGTTTGTAACGAAACTTGTGTGTTCTGAATTCTTGTCAAGAAGTCTCTGTAAACTATGTCTTGTAGCATTCGGTGGCCTATTTTCTTGCTGGCCTATGAGTATTTTCAGTCCATAAGGCGATGTTCCCTAGACAATGCGACAATGCGACGTACAATTGTCCATGTCGAATACCGGTTTCGCAAATAGACACCAATCCTTTTTAGGACTGCCCTGGCTCTTATTTATTGTCATCATGTAACAAATTTTGACCGGAAACTTTTTCCTTTTATAAATAATGGCAAGTTTGGGTCTTTATTTGTTAGAGGAATTCTCGGGATAAATATTTTTTCTCCAACTCTTGTTCTCGTGACGATTTCCACCTCAATAAGCTTGGACAACCACTGAGTTACTATCATTCTAGTACCATTGAATAAGCCTCCAGCCAAGTTACATTTCGTAAAAGCATGACCGATGCGTCGATTTTGAGCTCAAGATGATGTCGTGGGAAACTTGAGAATTTTATCATATTTAGATATTCCATTGGATATAGAATTTATGTTTAGCCTCCATCATTCCTAACAGAGATTGCTTCATCTGATCTTATGTAAGCCATACTTTCTCCTTTAATCATCGACAAAATTTTGTATTTATAGTGTCGACGGTCTCATTCTTTGGAAGCCTTATGTTGGAAATCTTCGACTGTAGGGTTACGCTAAGTATTTTCATCATAAATGAAGTCAATAGTGTCGATAACCATGCTCATCATCTAGAATACAATATCTCTGAGGAAGTATAGGATGTATTTTGGTTGTCAGCTTCATCAAGCTCTCCGGCTTTGCCATCTCCTATATCAAGAAGCCAAGAAGAGAATGAGCTTATCAGATTTCTTTCATTTTCATTAACTTTTGATTGTAACAACCTCATGCTCTATTTAAGTCTGCAGATCTTGAACTATGACCATAGTTCCGACTTCGTAATCGAAGAGGCTATTACTTCAGTTTTTTATGCACCTTTTTTTATAGGAGGAGTTTGTCGGAAGTCTCCACATAACATAACAGATTGACCCCATAACAAAATACCAGGAGCGTTAATAAGGTCTTTAAGGGTTCTATCTAATGCTTTAAAACATCTGCGATCATTCATTGGAGCTTCATCCCAAATTATCATATTATTCTTTGCTAATATGTCACCCATCAGCGTTTTTTTATCTTACATAGCGATTCATATGTCAGTTCAAGTGGAAGCTTGAAGTGAGAATGTTCGGTTCGACATGATGGGAGTATCAACAAAGCAATGCTTGTAGACGCCACTGCCAAAACAATTTTAGCCTCTAAACGCAGAGCACGGATTATTATTTCCAGAGAAATGTTTTCCCAGTGCCTCTGTGCCCGTACACGAATATCAGCTCATGCTGATCAAACACAGAAGCACTTATAATGAGATCATATATCTGCTTTTGATCGATTTTCAGTTTTGTTACAGAAACGTTATTTCTTTCAGAAATGTTATTTCTTTCAGTAATGATTCTTGATCATAGCTTTTTTCCTCCATTAATAATCTGTTTCAAAGTTTGAAGCAGGTCTAGCCGAACTAAAATCTGTACCCGACTTAGAGCAGCCGTTTAAAATGAGCTCCAATTCATATAATACGTAACTTTCCAAATTCAGATGGTTAATGTGGAGATGTGGAGATCATGAATACCAAGTGAGAAAGATATTCTTTGAGGGACATCTTCAACCATTTATAGCTAATTCTTTTTCCATAGCCGCGAGGATCTGCCACCTTACAATAAATAATAATCTGAGAAAAAGGGGATCTTAATTTTCCGAAGTTACGGAAATGCATACTTCCTCCAAAGCAGTATCCCATTCTTTATCATCGCCAAGCAAACCTAATGCCTCACATGCAACATGATAGGTAGGCATAATTTTTTGGTCGACAGTTCGTATGTACGTCCTGAAACGTTTTGCACCCTTTCTGATCGCAGAGAAGAATTTTGAGATAGAATAGTTCCCCCAAAGTTGGATGTATGTATTCCAATCGTCTAATGGATGATTTGTTTTTCTTTTCCTCGGGCTCCAAGTCTTTGAGTTGGCGTACCATACGAACTCTTTTGGAAACTCTATATACGTTAGATGGTAACCTTTACTGGAAGAAGCATTAAAAGCCAGCAACTAAGTGAGTGTTGTCATTTTCCTTTCAGCATTGTTGACAATTCCTTTCAACCGTTCATTGCCTTTGAAGTTGGTCCGCTGCAAATCTGGAAGATGAACAACCAGAATTTGGACCGCAGGCTCTCTACCATTTATATCAAAAACTTAGGATTCTCCAGCATGCTTCAGAGGGACAGATATACTGTCCGTCAACAAAATTCAAAATTTCGTCAACATTTTTCCGTGGTTGGCTTGTGGAAGCAGATGGCTCGCCAACAGGTCTCGTGATACGCGTGTTGGGATATGATCTTACTATGATGAATGAAACACAGGTAATAATATGAATATAACTTTGTTGATACTTGCAGATTTTCGTTCATTATAAACTTACGATATATCGACCCTATATATAGTTTTCTAAGCGACATATGTGAGCGACATATTGCTTCAACCGTTTTATAACCGCTATTCGGTTTTCAACTTACAAACTAACATGTTCGCCCTTAGGCTTTATGCTTATTACATACTTGACACTAATACATACTATACTTTCTAATTTGACCCATTTAACCCATAAGTTTAGGTTAACTATCAATACTCCCCTTAAACTAAACTTTGGTTTAAGGCGTGTCTTCAACTTGCTTTTATCTTGCTCTTCACAGGCGTTGGTTCATCGTCGCTTGATAAATGAGATGTGCTTCTTGCTTCTTGTCTTTATCCTTCCATTTGGTGCATTCGTATGCAAAGTGACCAAGTTCACCACATTCATAGCATCTCATTTCTTTCTTGCTTTGTTCTCGACTTGTACCTCTTCCACGTCCTTTTCTTCTTTACTAAAGTTTCTTCCTCGTCCTCTACCACGGCCTTGATTACTTGAACTTGCCATTAGAAGTTTGTTATGATAATCTTCTTGCGGTTCATCTTGACTCTTGAGATTCTTCATAAGCGCTAGTCTTCCAATGCTTCTTCAAACGTCATTTTGTCAATTTCGAATATTGCTCGATGGATGCCACAATTGGTAGAAACTTCTTTGGTACTGAGTTCAACAACTTTCCTACTAGTACTTTGTCTTTAAGATTAGAACCAAGACTTTTACACTTGCCTCTTATGCTTCCCAATTTTCCCGCAAAGTCATTCACGGTTTCATCGGTCTTCATTTTTAAGGTCTCCAATTCGCTTCTCAAAGTTTGAAGGCGTGCTTTCTGAACTCGGTCTGCTCCAATATAACGTACTTTAATTGATTCCCATACTTCCTTCGCAGTCTCGACCGCAACTTGCATTAGAACATCTTCCGCAATGTTGTGAGGATCATTGCTTTTGATGTATGCATCTTCTTTCATCTACTTTTTCGCATCTTCAAGCGTTTCCCAAAGTCCATAGGCCTTTAAGATTGTTTCCATCATAATTGCCCATGTGGTGTAGTTTGATTCGCTTCGCTTTGGACATTGAAGTGCTATACTTCCTTGTTCTCAACCGATGCTCTACTTGATGCGTTATCATGCTTGTCACCTTCTACCATGCTTTCTTACTTGATTTGAAACACCGAGGTTTCTCTTCGGTCGAAACACCGAGGTTTCTCATCGGGTGAAACACTACGGTTTCTCTTCATCGGTGAAACACTACGGTTTCTCTTCTTCGGTGAAACGCTAAGGTTTCTCTTACCGGGTGAAACACTATGGTTTCTCTTACTGGGTGAAACACTACGGTTTCTCTTACTGGGTGAAACACTAAGTTTCTCTTACTGGGTGAAACACTAAGTTTCTCTTACTGGTGAAACACTAAGTTTCTCTTACTGGTGAAACACTGAGTTTCTCTTACTGGTGAAAACGCTAAGGTTTCTGAAAACAATAGGTTTTCTCTTACTTTCTTACTTTTAAAAAAAACGCTAAACGTTTTCTTTACTTACTTACTTTGGAAACACTAGAGTTTTTAAAAACAATATGTTTCTTCTTACTTTTACAATGTGAACCACAATAGTTCAATTCCTTATTTACTAGTTTTGTATTTTTCTAATTTAAAATAACTTATTTTGTCTCCCTAAATTGAAAAATATACAAAACTTAATCTTACTTTCTTACTTTCTAACCCAATCAAAAAATACACCTTTCTTTATCAATATTGCCTTCCTTATTTTTCTTTATCACTAAATTCCTTTAAACTTTATATAACAAAAATGAAATATAAAGATTAAAATTAGAAGACTTAGTCAATATTGTGTACTGTTGTTGGTATCCCCTGATGGCAGCCAAAGGCACGACCTCTTTCCTCTTTCTTTATCTTTCTGTTCTCACAAAATTAGGGCAGAAACCCCCTTTTTGTTCTCTGGTGATTGTCGACACAAAGAACCAACACAAATGATAGTCCCCTTTTCTTACTTCTGCAGTTATGGCAAACACACGAAACTTTCTTCTTTCCCCTTCCTTCAATCGATCAAAAACAACCCAAATCCGCCTATGACTTCTTTCTTCTTTTTCTTTCTGATTAGATGACGGTTTTTGTGGTGGGTTTTTGATAATGATTTCGTTCGTTTTTCGGGATGGTGGTTTTCTGAATTTCTGGTTGCGGATGATGAAGAATGAATCACACCCGCTTCTTTCTTTCGTTCTTGCGGTTAATCCCGGATCGATCTTGCTCTGATGCCAATTGTTGGGATATGATCTTACTATGATGAATGAAACACAGGTAATAATATGAATATAACTTTGTTGATACTTGCAGATTTTCGTTCATTATAAACTTACAGATATATCGACCCTATATATAGTTTTCTAACTGACATATGTGAAGCGACATATTGCTTCAACCGTTTCTATAACCGCTATTCAGTTTTCAACTTACAAACTAACATGTTCGGCCCTTAGGCTTTGCGTTTATTACATACTTGACACTAATACATACTATACTTTCTAATTTGACCCATTTAACCCATAAGTTTAGGTTAACTATCAATAACGCGCAACAATTCGATCTGTCCTTTTTGAGATATACTTGAATAAATATTTGATTAACATACTCCATCCACAATACTCTACATTAATGTGAGCATGAAATGCGGCACACAATGTTCGGCTATACGAAACTATATAACTGTTGTCTAATTTCACTTGACATTTATTTGTTGACAGTGTTTTTGCTAAACATACATGAATTTTGTTTCTTCTAACAATAACTCGACGACAAAAAATGGGGGTAACATCGTATATAAACTAGATAGCTAAATTGCATATTTGAATGCAAAGTGAGTTTTCTGAGCAATATTAAACAGCTTCTTCAAGCAATTTTTCTAATAACCTGTTCTAAATATTCTTCCCACTAAAAAAAAAATCACGATTTAAATATCATAAAGAAACTAAAAAATACATAAGCCATAAGTTACCTCCTGTTACGTGGCCAAACATTTTCCTTTCCTTGACAAACTTGATAAGATCAAGAACCTCTTGCTCGAAAACACAAAGATATTACATCGGCTCATCATTGTAGTTAATTCTAGATAATGTGCCATGAATCTCTTGATCTACGCCGCTTAACGTTATACGTACATGTAATGAAAAACTAAGGATTTCCATGCACTTTAAAATAGCCAAATCGTCCAAATAATGATTGTACATGTATCGTGGCTCTCCAATAAAAGAAGAGGCAATATGATCTTGCCCGACGTCGGAACCATCACGATCTCCTTTGAGACATCGACATATAAACCTAACTGTATTCGTTCCCGATATTATTTTGGTTGCTTCTTAAGTAATCTATACGGTTTTGTTCTATGGTACAATACACCGCCATGATTGATGAAAGAGCCTCCCACCTCTAAATAACAAACCATAATGGTCGAATCGAAAATGAAGTTCCTACATGTAGTACATGTTCAATAACATTCTCTTCTATTGCCATTTTCATCGAATTTTTCACTTTTCGATCTTGGTGAAAGCGCGATCCACCATGGAAAAAAGAAGGAAATCAAGTGACATATATGATGATGAAGCTTGTTGATTCTTTGAGGTAAACCGTCTTTCATGTGAATGATGACATCATAATCTATCTCACATTTTTTGACATCATATGTGATATTCAGATGAAAGACGATTTTCCTCTCCACCTTTAAAAAAATTTGGAGGATCTGGCTCCCTCTCCAAAACAACCTTTCATCCTGTACAACATTTGTGATATTCAACTTTTCCACCTTTAACATATGCTTTCAACAATCACCAATATCAATGTAAGAAGACGACAGACCTGCGATAAGCAATTGACAATAAACATACTAAAAAAAGAGGTAAAAATATTTACTAAATAAATATATAATGCATCGAAACAAAAAAAAATAAAAATTATGTTCACTATCAATTCGAATACTCCTGGATCTTGAGTTAACTCTTCCCATACCATGACCTTAAAAAAATTTAGTAGAACATTGTTGCCACACACTGACACCAAGCCTCGTCCCCTCAACATCCAGAGCACATCTTTTTACACGTCGGGTGTTCAACATGCCACAGGAGCCCGACATCTAAGTTCCACTTGTGTGCTGCCTACGATCACTTTTTTTCAAAAATAAATACAATAAATAAGCACAACAAAAAAAATTAAAACTATAACGACACAATAAACATGATAATGTTAAAAAAAATATTCCTCACCCTGTGTCTGAACACTATTCACAACAACATTTTTGATTTCCACATCAAGTGTCACAACGCGCCTTGTTGCGCATCGTAGACCGCACCCTAAACTTCTCCTTTCAACTAGCTCATTGGCCCCTTTCTATTTTCCAATCAAACCGCTAGAAGAAAATGTCTCGCAATGTTTTGAAAGGCTCAAGGCTCACTAAGGCTCAAAGGGCTTATGTAGCCCAGAGGCGAGGCGCAGATCAAGGTGCGAGCTTCAAAATATGAGGCTCATCAATAGAATAAAATCTTGAAAGTTTTGCGCGATAATTTATGTATTAATGATGACTTAAATAACACTAAAATAATTAACGATCAAAATAAATCTGATTCAAGCATAAAATATCAACCAATGTATCAAGATGATGTCATGATAACATTTTATTATCCTATGCTCAAAATTGAAGGAGAGATCCGAATGTATAGACACTTGATTTGAAGGATAAAACTCTCAAATTGTCTCGATTTGGTTAGTTTCTAGGTCGTTTCACTAACATACGAGGTCGATGAATGTTAAATTTGAAAAAGGGTTTAAAACTTGTAACCTCTCTAGGCGCCTAGGCATAAGTCTCTAAGCCCAAGGTGTTGCGCCTTTTGTAGGCCTTGCATGTGTCGAGCCTCGATCCAAAAAATCCCTAGAGCTTGAGCTCTTGGTAGAGAGGCGCTTTTAAAGCTATGCTCAAACAAAGTATTAATCATAAAAAAATGTAGGTAAAAACGAAGGTTAAAGAATCCTATTCACCTTCACTTGAACACCAACCAATTCAATACTCTTACAAACCTTTACGAAATTACGAAACACTTCCAAAAGACCTACGAATCTGCGAAACATGCCTTGCAGACTGGCACTAAGCGATGATGGACCTTCAAAAACCGATCTAAATTGTGCATTACCTTTAGGCTGCAAACACGGAGCAAATGGCTCAACACGATCATCCAAAAAGCAGCTGCTAGCAGATGGTCTGATATTCGATTTAACAGATGGTAAAAGAAACGGTTCAACTTGTATGTTGTTTGATTCCTGAAGAAACCTTCTTCTACAACTCTGTTTCCTAGAAATGACACATGTTTCCAACGTTTGATCACTTTAACATAAATCATTACCAACTGCCCCTTCCACCGAATACAAAAAATGAGGAGGCAGGACACCTATACCCGTTTTTTATAATGAAAAAAAAATAAGCTCACTGCAACAAAAAAAAAAATACACGAAAAAAATGCCTAAAAATCTTTCAAACCTTCTGAAGCAACACTAGATGAACCTCTATACTCATTCCCCACACGTTTACTGGAATATCTTTCAACACCCTTGGCCACAGCAATGCAAATCATTATGTGTAGACATAAACCAACATTTTGATCATTTAATGTCAACCAATTGTCGTATTTCAGTGCTCAATATTCCAGTTTTCAAGAATCGATTCCCATTCACATTTTAGTAAAAATTACAAAGAATAACAGTACAATAAAATGTCACTATTGGCAAATAAAAAGTAACTATTCTAAATTGATATCATTTTTCAAAATACCAGTTTATTAAAAAAAAATTAGTAAGTAGTAAAAAAACAACCAAATTCAACAAAAACAAAATATAAAATCACCTAGAATATGAATACCATATGTTAGCAACAAAACTCCAGCAACCAATTAAACACCAAATAAGTTGATTGCATGTATACTACAACAAACGGTATAGACCCAACCCGTATTCAGGTTAACCTTTTGCGATCTTAGTAAAAAAAGGAATTAAAAGCTGCTAACAAACAAAACATAAAATACCTACAACTCCAATGAAGTCCGACAACAGTTTCCAACCTCTTTTGTGCTAATAGAGTACTGAATAAACCAATTTACAAATAGAAATCACACATCATAGACTCAGTTTCACATTCTCTAAAACAAACGATGTAGCAAACCAAAACCAACAAATCCCATAAAACACAACATACATGTGACTTAAAATACATCCAACAGCACCTTGCCACCTCCTGTTCTACTCCTGCACACAAAATTCCTATTGTCAAAAATTGTGAAAGAAACCAAATAGCACAATAATTTTAGAAATATGATTCTACAAAACTCCTACCCAACCTTATTAGACAATACTAATAAGAAAGATCCAAATCTGCAAGACTTTTCAGAATAAACTTTTTACTATTTTAGAAGTCTTTGAATGACTTTTACTATTGTAACAGATAGCTTTTCAAAAGCTTTCCTAAAATACTTGAAGTTCTTCAACCGGTTGGAGTAAATTTTATAATTAATCTTGTTTGGTTTAGCGCATTTTAGTCTCTTTTTTCCTTTCAAAAGCTTTTATAGAAAAGTTAGCATTGGAGCAACTTTGTAAAATGACTTTTGAAGGATAGTATTTATTGAAAAATTTAATGTAATAAATTAAAAAAGTCTTTTCTAGTTTCAAGCATTGCAGATGCTCTAATAAAAAACAGGTGTAACACATGCAATTAAGAAAAAAAATATGTGGCAAGACTATAAGAGGAATGACAGATTAGTGAAAAACCCACTAACCATAAGATGAATGGCAGATTAGTGGAAAACCCACTAACCCATCTTTTAGATATCTTTTATATTTACATACAAATAAAAACATTAAAAATCTTTCATAATATAAATAAAACATCTTTGAATCTTAACCTTTTTTTTTTTTTTTTTTTTTTGGCAAAATTATTATATATTTTTAAAGCTTAAATTATTGTGCTATTAGGTTCGGTTCGCTTTAGTTTTCGATTATTCGATTTGGTTTTCATTATTCGGTTCGGTTTAATCCAATTTGAATTTGGTCTGCTCGGTTGTCTGCTTTACCAAAAAACTTTCAACCAACTAATCGAACCAATAAATCAAGAACTCGATAACCAAATCGACGAACACCTTAATAGATCTAAAAGTAATAAATGGGTTCTTGAAGCCCGATTGTATATGGTTTGATCAATATTTTAACTGTCCAACAAGCTTCCACTTGAATACTTGCCAATACTAGGCCCAATACGCCTCTTATTTATTGGTCCGCTACATTATGTGTTTTGTGTTAATACAACCAGTTTAATATAAAAGCTGTTTACCTGCCTTGTTATCGGGTTGTTCGATTTGTTCGATTCGTTTGTTCGGTTAATTTTTTTTTGAGATATAACCGAAAACCGAACCGAACTCAAATTGATTAAACCGAACCGAAAACCGAACACCCATAACCGAAAACCGAACCGAATAACCCGAATTACACAAATTTAATTATTTATTCATTTATTTATATATATTTTTAGCCAAAAAAAATAAAATAATTCAAGCTTAAAAAATGTTATATATATTATAAAAGAGTTTTAATATTTTGTTTATATATAAAAAAAATATAAATTTATTTGAATTCGGTTTTCGGTTTGGATTGCTAAAACCATAACCGAACCGAAAACCGAATATTTAATTCGGTTCCGTTTTGGCAAATTCGGTTCGGTTACGAGTTCGGTTCGGTTATTTTCGGTTCGGTTCGGTTTTGGTTTTCGGTTTATTCGGATATTACCCAACCCATGAACACCCCTAACCAGTTATTTGACTTAATTCATAAGTTTAAAGTTGATTATACATTTTTTGTGTTTTGAAATGGTTCCACACTTATGCTTAAATACATGATAGCCAAATATTTTTACCCCTTACACTATTTTTATTTTTATTTAGTTCCAAAGATAGATTTTTAGTTATGTGACCAAGATAATGAATAGATAGTAGCTTGTGTGGGGGTGTGATATAAAGGGGGGTCATGTATAAAGTATACTGTATACGTGAAGAATGAGTCAAAAATCATGATATCCTGCGCAAGAAGGCAAAGCCTTTTGGTATTTGGGTTAGTCTTGAATTTACGCTAGATTCACTTTTTCAAGTGAAATGCTTGAAATGCAACCAATGATAATGTATCCTTACTTCCTTAGTGTGGTGAGAAGTTGTTACACGTTTTAATATAGGGAACTCATTTGAACACTACTATGTTATTTGGACACTCATTTTGTGTGTTACAGTTAATTGTATAAAATCATACTATGTTTTATCCGTTTAGACATGAGCCGTCAAATCACTTCCCTTTAATATATAAGATCTTCTACTTTATAACCCCATTCGCCTTCATGTATACAAGATGACTGGATGAGGTAAATATTATTACAAAAAATACTTCTATTCTTTACATTTATTTTACTACGGTATGGTTAAGTGTGCATATTTTTTTATATAATAATTTTACTACATTAATATGTGTCACAAATATTTTAAAAATTAATCCATATATAAGTGTGTATAATTAAAATAAAACTACACTTATATGTAGAAAATGTTTTCACACTTTTTATTATAAACATTTTTGCAATTTTGTCACACATTTAGGTGTGGACATTCAAAAAAATTCCACACTTTAACTATAAATTTGGATAATATCTCCACACTTATATGTGTTGAAAATTTTGTCACACCCATTATCACCGCATACGAAAAAGTGTGGAATCAATATTTTACACATTTTAATCGCTGGTTATTTGGCCTTTAAATGTTGAGAATTCAACTAGTTTTTGTAGTGTATTAACTAGGAACCGAAATAAAAGCATGCGTGTAAATGCTTCTTAATGTTGTTTATAAACAATAAGAAAAATTACGGTATATATCACTACTACACAAACTGGTTTTACCCATCGACTTTTTCCATTTGTCAAAATTGTGGCAAATTCACACGGCTTAGCGATGAGTTACACACTAATTTGTTGACCAAGTTTCCGTGAAACAACAGTCGTAAATTTTCCACAGATTAGCAAATAATTACCGACCAATTTGTTGACCAAAATTTCCAACCGAACTCCCACGGATTTCCTACATATTATTTACGGTCAGAAATTCGTGAAAAATCTGTAACTTAATTAACCACATATTTCCTACATGTCACTAAAGATTACAAGTTCGCTGGAAACCGTAGCTACATTACACACGGACTTGCAACATATTGTCAACAATTAAATGTCCGTGGAAATCGTTGGTAATTTTCCCACCGATTACCCACATATTGTGAAAACCGTGGGACCTGGGAAATCATGCGGTAATTTCACACGCATTTCACGTAAAATATCTTTCTCGCCTTATGTATATGCACATTCCCACGTTATTATCTTTGACAACGTGAGCCTATTAGAAAATATTCGTGGAAATATGTGGATATTTATACACATGGACTCTCAATGGTAAAATCATGAAAATAATCAACGCTCATGGAAAACTCGTGATAAAATATTTATCCACAAGGGTTTTATACACGAACAAATTGTAAAATCGTGAAACGCCACGGTTTTTCTCACATATTTCACTATGGGAAAAACCAGTTTTTGTAGAAGGGATAATCATTAATCATCTATGATAAATAGTTCAACAAGGTATTTGGTTAATATATTTGAAAGCAAATTATTTTAGAGAGGCAATGGCATGTGCCATCTTCCAATCCCAAAAAGGAATCTCAACTCATATTTGTAAATACTTATAGTAAAGGATACCATTTTTTCTTAAAAGAATATGAGAATTAAATGATGCTTCTGTTGCCATCAACATTCATAATTCAAGCACTTATATATTATTATATCGGGATTATGAATAAGCATTTGTAGTTATATATTTAAGTTCTCAAAGTATTTTGAGTTTCCATAGAAATGTCGACTATGAAGCCGGAAGGAAAGGTAACGTGTGATGCAAACAACCAAAAGATGGTGCGGCGATCTACACACATACACATGATTGATTATTGCTAGCTCATTCACTATAAGTATTTTAAGTCTTATAAGTATAAACCACACTCTTGGTCTCTTTTCATTTAGTCAAAAATGAAGGATCAACTCCAATTCTTAATATTCTTCTTTCTAATTGTAAGTTTTGGTTCAAATGTTACTTCTAGAGTCACTAGTTTGTCAAAAGATCAAGTCGCGTGTACAATGTGCGACGTGTGTGAAAATCCATGTCAACCACCTGTAGTCGTTCCCTCTCCCCCGCCCCCTACTCCTACTGCATACACTGAGTGTCCGCCTCCACCCTCTCTGCCTCAACAACAACCCCAACCTCAACCTCAACCTCAGCCTCAACCTACCACGCCGGCGGTTCCTACTTTTGCTTATTATTCCCCTCCCCCTCCATTCCCTGGTGGTAATGGGGGTGGTGGGGGCGGAGGATATGGTTATGGTTATCCTAATACAGGGACACCGCCACCACCAAATCCTATTGTCCCTTACTATCCATACTACTATTACAGCCCCCCCGAGTCTCGTCAAAGGTCATCCTCATTCATATTCAAGATCAACCCATTTCATATCATTGTGCCACTAGTGTTTCTCGTTATAGGATAAACATAGAAATGTCAAACACACACACACACACACACACACACAATTCTATAGATAACAAGTTCTTCTAGCTAATACTTACATTGCAAGGTTTTGAGAAGTTGATTACATATGGAAGGGTACGAGATAAGCAAGTATCACAAGTATCGACTTGTTTAACATATTTACATGTTTATATATATTATCATAATGAAGATAGACGCGAAAGTGAAGGTGTTGTAATATTATTTTGTAACAAATTTGCAATAATGAGATGAAATGTTGTGTTCAAATTGTGTATAACTGATTCCAGCTGAGTTTAATGTTAAGAAAATCATTTTAGTTGAGCAATGTGTCAAGTGTATGAAAGGGTATTGCAAGCTGTATATGATTATAGAATCGATGATATTATTGGCAAGTATTTTGCGTTTTATTTCCACAGTTCCAACTTCCAAGTGTTTTTGGTTGATTTTGGCGAATTCTAACATAGATACTAGAGTTTCTGAGTATGAGATGTTACTAGAATTACAAGTCAAACGTTGTTTTCGCTTACAATCGATTTCCAGTTTTATTTTGCCGAAGAAAAAGCGAGAAGAAAACAAAATGAATTTGTGTTCCGAGTTTTTTCAAGAAAGAAGAAGAGAAGAGGAACAAAATTTTGTTTAAACTTCTCTCCAAAACTTTATTCAAAAGTGGGATGATTTTGAGAGAAGTTATTTTAGGGGTTTCGCTATTAAATGAGCAGCGTCTTTCTCGAATGTCCGATACGATACGTGTACTTTTTTATTATCCGGATGGTGCGTACTTTTAATTTCGTGTTAATATGGTCACAAAGTGCATTTCTCATTGGTTGGAAGGAAAAATCTTACGTGGCGCTAACTCATTCTTTTACCGTTGAAGATCCTCCTCTTATATACCCCATAACAACACTAACCCTAATTTGTTCCCCCAAATCAAATATTAACCCTAAACTCCAAATTAAATCATGTCTTTATCATCTTCTACCTCCAACTAGATTAGACCAATTCCACCCATTGCTTCTATGACTTGCTGTGGTTGAAAGAACATCGCAAACCCACAGAAACCATGCTAGAAGATTTCGTTGTTCTAATCCAAGTGTAAGCAAAAGCATTGATCTTGATCTTTGGTTATTAACATTGTGTTTATTCTAATTTTTGTTCGAGTATGTAACTTTATAGGATTCGAAACCAATGCCGATTCTACTATTTTCTTGATCCCGAGATACGCTATGATTAATATAGAACTGAGATGCATAGTCTATATGCTTAAGTCCAACAGCTAAGGCGAGAAATGCAAGTGCAAGAATACACATATAGGACAAGAATTCGTGAATTGGAGGTGGAACTGAATGAGAGAACTAGCACTGGTGAATGCTACAAGAAAGCGGTGATTGTGTTTACTATTGTTGTGTTTGTGATGTATTTCATGTTGGTTTAATGGACAATAAATTAATAGACGTGTGTTAGGATTGAACTCGAGACCATGGGATTTCACACTTTCACGTATGAGAATTAAAGTTAATAATTAAATATAAATGTTATATTTATTTATTAATTAAACGAAATAAAATAACGACGTTAAGTAATTAGTTGTAATGGACTAATTGTCGTTAAATGTAATTGGAAAAGGACTAAGTAGTAAATATTGAAAGGTTCTGAATCCTCATGTGGATGCCAAACCGAATCGACCACAAGGACCCAAACCCAACCCATCTACAACTCAAACTTGTTCACCAAGTTAGTTTGGGTATAAATACAAAACCAAAGGTGTTTGTAATTTATCTCTTGCACTCATTAAGCTAAAACCTAGAACTTGTTTGTGTGTCTTGCTTAATTCGGTCGAAAAACACCTTGTGGTGTCGATCCATAGCTTTTCCAAATCAAGTTATTTTGTTTGATTAAAACTAGCATTCCTTTAATTCGTATAGATGCGTGTGTACAAGAAAGTGGTACTAACACATTATTGTTAGTATTCTTGGATTGAATTACAAAAGGTAAGGGTAATTCACATAATCCTATAAACCCTAATTAGGGTCGTCCAATTGCTAGTTTGTGGATTTGATTTTGTTCGGCTAGAATCAAGAAAGGTGCATATTCTTGTTTACGTTAATTAATTATTCGTTAATCTTTCCTACGCTTCGCATGTGTACTTGATGTTTATTGTTTATATTTATGATTAGTCATGTTATATAATTTCAACAAAGGCATCACGAGCTTGGTTTAATGAGTAATTAATTACTAAACACGTAAAAAACGGATATTGTATTGTGTGTGATATGATTAATTCTAGGGTTTTGGTTGTGATTTGTAAACCCTAATTTTAGAGTTAGGGCTTTTGCCCTAATTTGTTTAAAACATATTTTTTTAGTCGATCCCTTATT
This sequence comes from Chrysanthemum lavandulifolium, assembly GCA_022545495.1. NCBI lineage: Eukaryota > Viridiplantae > Streptophyta > Magnoliopsida > Asterales > Asteraceae > Chrysanthemum > Chrysanthemum lavandulifolium. The sequence continues at coordinate 277,724,136 of CM040241.1, forward strand.
TTTTAAGTCGACTTGTATAAATTTTTTTAGGGTTTATAAAATTGTTTTGTTAATCAATATCTAAACCTAGAATTAATATATTTGTTACGTGATAAATTCATGAATAAAGTGTTATGTGACCTGGAATTGTATGCGATCTTGTGACTTACTTGAATAATTGTTATGTTATATACATGATGATACATGCATGTTCGTCATGGATGGTTGCTTGAATTTTAATCTTTAAGTTTTATACATGTATATTTATGATAAATCTTGAATTGGGGAAACTCCAATTATATACATTAATGAATCAATTATGTTCAATTTGGTATATTATTAATTATGGGTTTACGCAATTGATTCGTCGATGTATGTGGCTCACTTTCAATTGAGAGAGTGAAAGCCCTAATTAATATATACATTAATTAACCTAGACATTAATTTTTAATAGGGTTTTATCGAATAAGTTGCTTGTGACTACTTGTTTATACGTATTAAATTGTTTATTATGTGCGCATTGTTTTTAGTTGTTTATTTTTTATTTGTTTACTTGTTTGTTTATTATGTGTGACAGTTTTAAGCAAAGGGTAATTTGAATAGAAAATAATACGGACTAAACAATGGTGAAATTTGATTTGTTTTGAAGAGTTAAGTTTTCAATAGTTTAATTGATTGATGATTTTGGTACAAATGGTCTGAACGGCTCACCCAATTTGACGGACTGTGTGGGAAGTACTAGGAGGGGAGCACATTAATATTGTGACCCTAAAGAAGGAGGTTATTGCTTTAGCGTTGACCGAATTCTCCGCTTGCCTACTTGAGTCAAATTGAGCTACTAAGTAAGCCATAAATGTACAAACTCATCTTATGGCTAATTAGTTTTAATTCCATGAGCCACTTAGGTGGTAATTACCAAACACTAAATGTTTACACTTATGAAAAGTATCGGTATAATGGGCGATAATTATCGCTAAATTCCTTGATTGGTGAACCCAATACCTCAATCAAAACTTTGATAATTTGATCTTTATGAATTGGTAATAAAAGTTTTTATTAAATTTATGCTACAAGATGAATGCATGACATCTTTGTACATATTTGATTTGACTACATAAAATCAAAACTAGTACCTTATAAATTAAGTTATGTGTCATCTAATTAAAAGGAACACTTGAAGTTGCAATTTACGCCATGACAAGACTTACGCGATATTGTGATGGACATGTAAATCTCTATATAAAGTCGACCTTACATGGACATATTTGCGCTCTTTAAGTTAGACACTTAAGTTCTTTAAGTAGGGGAAGTGAGAAGCTGGACTCATGGCATAAGATGGGATGAAACATGTTTATATTTGCAATAGCGTTGGAAAATATAAATCCCATAATAATTTAGGAATTGGAAATTGTTCACAATTATTGTTCGACCGATTACCTTATTATATGCTTTCACATTAGCGCATCAATTGATGTAATGAACCTATGATAATTTGGATCCTAGTTTCGAGAAAATTCTATGGTTATATGAATATTACCTTGGGTATTTAATTTTCTTGAAAAGTTTAATTATCGAAAATACTAAAATTGAATTTTTCTAATTCTTTAAATGTATTAATGCAACATTAAACTATAAACGAAGGTTATTCCTATATTGGAAAATTGATCTACACCTGTTAGGGTTTTGATAGAGTCAACTTTACTAAAAGAATAAACCTAGTCCTTTTTTCATAAGAAAGAGTGAGATTCAATCATATTCTTTTTCATGAATGAAGAAAGGTATGATAGGACAATTAGAATTGTCTAAATTCTAAATTCATAACTCGTAACAAATTTTAATAGTTAAGAAAATTGCATATTTTATGAGTTATTAAATTAGAAGCTAGACTAATTACTGTATAATTGGTAAAATACTAACTAGCATATTTTATCTAGTTGTTTTGTTTTGACCATTTAAAAGTAATACTTACAATCGTTGGAATAGTAGAACTATTAAGAAAGAAATTGCATGCCCAATTTTCAAGTTAATAGCATTGATGGATAGTTCATCATCTACATAGTAGAATACACTCTTTTAGTACATAAGTAATTGTTATGTATGGACTTTATCAAAAGTGTATGGAAGTACATAGAACACTATTTTCTTTCACTGGTTAATGAAACACTTTCAATGTTGTCAAATCCAGAAGGAGTATTGTTCTTATTATTGAATAAGGAATTAATGTAATGATCTCTAATTCAGTGGGAGTTACAAGCTTTGTCATCTTGGTAGTAACCCAAATTATCTCTAGAATGTCTTAAGATAATTACTTTTCACTTGTAGACACTTATGTTTTCAAGGATAGTCATGTACGTTTCCTTATTAGACAATGAAGTGGTTCTACATCTACTAGTTATGCTAATATCAATGACACAATCATATTGGTCACATAAACAAACATATGTCGTGTTGTTTATCTCGCTACATGATGTCGTTATATACAAGTGGGAGAAATTTATATTGTGTGCAAGGTACAACATATAGGTATATGATTTAATGGATTCTCTTCAACGCAATGTTAGAGACTAACATTCTAATATAACTTGTACATATCTAATTCAAGAAACACTTGGTGTTGCAATTTACGCCATGTCGAACCTGGCGAGATTGCAACAACAAAGTAAATCTCCATGTGAAGTCGACCTTTCATGGACATATTTGCGCTTTCTAAATTAGACAAGTATTTAGAACATGTGTCAAAATGATATATAAGACTACTTCAAATTAAATATTTATGTATTATTAGAATGACATAAAATAAATGAAGTAATCTAATCCTCCTTCAAATTTGTATATTTATGAATTTTTGAATGACATAAATAAATGAATAAATAATGTAGTCCCACGTTATTGTGAAGAAAATAAATTAACTTGAAATTACTATTGAAACCAAGAGTTGTGTTCATAAATTACTTTAGTTAAACATGGTTATGATTCATTGTAGAGACATAAACATAAAGTCTTTTAAGACTTATAATAAAGTAAGACGTTAACTTGTTATGCTTTTTAATTAAGACATATAAGAAGTCATTTAGTTGATCAATGATTTATAACGATAATGGGATTATAACAATTTATGTTTTCTTGATAAGACATGGATATGAAGTGACTTGGTTAAAAGTACTTGTATTATAAAGCATGCAATTGGCTTGGAAAGTTTATTATACCATTAAGTTGACTTAGTTGGTAAATAGGTAAGACAAAAGGAATATGTTTATCTTATATAGTGTTAGATTGTCTTACAATATTAATTCTAATGAATACCACAAGTTGATGGTATGTTCAGTTAGGAGAATCAAACTCTATTTGATTTGTTTGATTCAAGATAACCATAACTTCTTTCTTAAAAAGTAACAAGGTTAGAAAATTGAGTATGGATTGAATATACTAAATATGACTCCAACCTAGAAGATTGATAAAACACAATTTTATTATGGAATGTGATTAATCACATTAAGTTTTAAAATTGAAGATTCTAAATTTGTAAAACTACTTATGAATAGGTTATTAACAAACTAAAGTCAGGAATTATCAATGTGTATTTGTAATATCCCAAAAGAGAATAATTTAGTTTTGTTCTAATTGCTAAGTATATAGATAGTCTATATATTACAAAAGGCATGTGGGAGTTTTTTTATCTTGAAAGATAAAATTACAAGATACATAATCTTCTAAACACACTAGTAAATATCATGATGAGGTTAGACATGTAAATGATACACCTCATGATAATGGAACTTTCATTCATAGATGCAAGGATATCTCGGATATTTGACTTATATGTCGAGAATATGAGTTCTGAGGATTATAGTAAACCCGATAATCATTATGATGGATTACCAAATATTGAATTGGGTAAATTACTCATACTATGAATGTTAAAGATGTTGTCCATAAAGATAATCAATTTTATAAATTTGGTTTATCTTAATAGTTAGACTAGAATGAAAATGAGTTCTTCAAAGAGATGAAAACCCTAGTGGTTTAAATTTCTATGTAGAAATCATATGGACAAAATTTGTACACATATTTAATGCATGTTTTATGACAAGATTATTAATCATATTTAAGCAATTAATTGTGATTGAATATTCTTTCCTAGACACATTAAGTATATATAAAGATGATAATTGTCATAGTTATTTTCATTAGTTTGAAATATGACAATGGAATATCAAAACTCTTTCTTGAGAAATTACTTGAGCGATGACGTAATAATAAAAGGTTTTGAATTCATATAATCTTTGGAAGTGTATGAAGAAGCAATAATTCATGAATGGATAAATACATGCATCTATGAAATTATTCTTATGTTTAATTATTAAATCCTAATTTCATTTATAATTGAAATAAGATAAATTTTAAGTATTCCCAAAGCTAGTGGGAGTATTATGTTAAGTTTTAAATCTTATATGTTGTGTAACATATAGGAAGTAACATTCCTTGTAAGCTAAATGTTAAGTCTTAGATTGGAATGAAACTTCACTTGTAAGATTTAAGAATTAAAACACACAACCTTGAAATATATGTTTATTATTATAAACATGTGCGAAATAAATGATTCTAATAAAACATGATATATCATTGGGAAATGGATAACTATTTTTGACAAGATAGAACATAAATGAAATCTAAGTTTGACCACGGAGATTCATCATGTACATCATGTAGGTATTCAAATTGTTGTATCATTCTTGAATGATAGATGATTTGACAACATTGATATCTAATTAAAAGTTATTAGATAACTTGTGTAATGAATATTCTATTAAGATTACATCCTCACACCGAATTGCTCCTAGATACTATGGATGAACAATATGTCAATTGTTGTGCAAATTTTCATCAGCTTCAAACTTGAAAGTTTGGAAGACATCAAACATTACACAATAAGATATTAAAGTTTACGGAGTTTTAATAAGCATATTGTTGTTTGTATATAATGATGCTAATTTAATTGATGATACTCAATACTAGTCATGGTGGGATTTCATCCTTGTTAATGGACATGTGAACTACTTGTGCTATTAAGAGCACAATTGCATTATACATTAAAGAATAAGAATACTTTAAACTTTAAAATGTTTGAAAGTTTAAATTGTCATAAATTGTGAAAGAGGATGTCACACACTTTATGAATTATTATGTGGATTGGTGAATGCACACATACAAGGACTTCACTAATTGAATTCTTGAAATAAGTATTCTCAAAATTACGATAGATCAAGTTGGTTGATTTATGCATTGTCAACAAGTATGATTATCATTACTTGAGGCATAATTCATCAACTGGAATTTTCATGCATTGATCTATTTAGTATTTGGATAAGGGATGTTAAAAAATTGTTATAATAAATCAAATACTTGGTATGTTTGATTTTATAATAGATTGTATCCTATATTTGCATGTTTAATCCGTGAATAAATTTATTTATTCTAAATCGTCCGTTGTCAATTAATGATATGGGAGTATCATTAAAGTAAGACAATCGAGATATGGTAGAATATACTTGAAAGTATATTGATGAGAATGCATACTAATTTCGATGATATTAAATCAATTGAATATATGACTTATCCCAACTACATGATTTTACATTATGGATATTGTTATTAAGTAAATCATGAATAGTTATCCTCGGACTTGAGATACCGGATAAGTTGTCATGAATGTAGTGCACTTGTGGAACAACTTAACGCTATACGAATCGGTAGTCATAAGGGTTGTTTCATGAAGTGTTGCAAAGTTCATGGGTTATTCTTGTAGTCAAGATAGATTTTGTTTCTTCAAATTTATTTGAGTTTAATATCTTGAGCCCCTCGTAGGGTTGACAAGATGTTTATGCGGCCACGCCCAAAGATCTCCCCGAATATGTTCGTAAGATTTGGTAATCTTGCTCAATCACTTATAACGAGAAATGACTAGTTGAATAAAGAATGACTTAATTTCATATCTTTATTTAACATGGTATTAGAAACAAAAGGATAATAATAATGAGAAATCATTAAAGGTTTTTCGTGATCCTTACTCGAGTTGTACTAGAGGCATCAAGTGTTGCTAGACGCTAACCGATGTGATCACTCTATTAAGATATGTCCAGTGGAGTTGTTGGTTTAATGGATAATAAATTAATAGACGGTGTTAGGATCGAACTCGAGACCACGGATTGCACACTTTTCGATGAGAATTAAAGTTAATAATTAAATATAAATGTTATATTTATTTATTAATTAAACGAAATAACATAACGGACGTTAAGTAATTATTTGTAATGGACTAACGTCGTTAAATATAATTGGAAAAGGACTAAGTTGTAAATATTGGGAAGGTTCCGAATCCTTTGTGGGATGCCAAACCGAATCCACAAGGACCCAAACCCAACTCATCTACAACTCAAAATTGTTCACCAAGTTAGTTTGGGTATAAATATAAAACCAAAGGTGTTTGTAATTTATCTCTTGTACTCATTAAGGCTAAAACCTAAAACTTGTTTGTGTGTGTTTTGCTTAATTGATCGACAAACACCTTGTAGGTGTCGATCCATAGCTTTTCCAAATCAAGTTATTTTGTTTGATTAAAACTAGCATTCCTTTAATTCGTATAAGACGCAGGTACAAGAAAGTGGTACTAACACATTATTGTTAGTATTCTTGGATTGAATTACAAAAGGTAAGGGTAATTCATATAATCCTATAAACCCTAATTAAGGTTCATCCAATTGCTAGTTTTGTGGATTTGATTCTTGTTCGCTAGAATCAAGAAAGGTACGCATATTCTTGTTTACGTTAATTAATTATTCGTTAATCTTTCCTATACGCCTCCACATGTGTACTTGATGTTTATTGTTTATATTTATGATTAGTCATGTTATATAATTCCAACATTTCTTATCTAATTGATGATAAAGGTTTGTTGGTATGGATATAGCCGGTATGGAATTTGTGTTTTTTTGTCGGTATGGATGTAGCTTGTATGGATTTTGTCGTGTTTAACTGGTATGGATGTATTGTCTAGGTTAGGATTGTGTTTAAGCTTGTATGGATGTAGTGTAATGTCAAGGGTAGTATTGTTGAAGTGGTATAATGTTATGGTTTAATGTAATGCTCTAATGTTGCTATGTAATGTTGCTATCTAATGGTTCTATTATCACCACTTGTTTACACACAAGTGAAAGTGTAATGGGTCAAATGTGAGGTCAAACCATAAAAGTCAAACTGCTGAGGTTAGATAGACATAAATGGTAGCTTACCAACCCTTCATTGAATTGCATTTACATTAGTAGGTAGTTTAATACTTTGGGTACTTTTATTGCCATTTATATCCACACTACAATGTATATTAGTCAAAATAGACTACTAAAATGGGTCAAATAAATAAAAGTCAAGACACAAGATAATGCTTAAAGTGGTGACATCCATATTCCACAATAGATAATGATTAAAGGGTCTGCATTACTTGGATTCACTAAAACAAAAGATAATGTTTAAAGTGATACCATCCACATGCCACATTAAAGTAGTCCAATGTTACATGTCTGCATTACTAGGAAAGATAAAACACATAAACTAAAGAGAGACCCACTACTTAGTGTCTAACAAAAGAAATACTTTAAAGAGCATTTGGGTCTTCATCTTCTTTCTACATTCTTCATATCAACTGATACACCAAGTCCGCTGTCTCGGGTCCGCTGAAGGACATTGGGTCTTTCTTCCTCTTTGATTCCTCGATCCTTTCGGGATGGTCCCCAAATCCAACAGTGTCCTCTCTTTCTATAAAGTCCAAGTTTTTTGGCTAGATCTAGATCCTTTGATGATATTGTTCTTGGCCTCTTTTGCGCTTCTTTCGCTTCATTAATCTCAAGAAGTCTCATAATTTCGTGATCAAGAATATCTCAGATCTTGTCTCTGTCAATAGAATAGATTTGTAACTCTAAGATTTATTTGATTTATAACATTTTGTACAAGTCAAGGTTTATACAAGTTATACATGTTGTTCCACACTTTGTAGTAGACTGTTGAAGCTTTGATTTGCATTTGGATCCGCAATTCGGGATTTAAAAGAGGTAGATCTGAAAAACTTGGATATGAACTTGGAATTGGTATTTCATTTGATCTACATCATGGATCTCGCAACATTTGGTTCAGAAGCATTTGGATATGAACTTGGACCGTAACCATTATTTGGTGGGTTGAATGGTGACATAGGGAGAATTTTTGAGATTCCTACCAGTTTCCTTTTTCTTTCACTGGTTTTGGCCTTGTTTGATTGTAACATCTTGCTTTGTTATGCCCTTTCTCCCAACAACTTAGGCAAGTCATCATTTTACCATGCCTAAAAATCTCATCACCCCCCTTTGGATGTTTTATCCTTTTTTTTAGGTCACTAGTTTTACAAACACAAGTAATATAGAAAGAGATAAGGCGATTGAACAAGTAAACAAGCACACACGATATACTAAAGACGGTTTAGGCGTAAGGCATATGTGAAAGAAAACTTGAACAACCAACCCTCATGGTGGTTTACAAGAGATTTATACGAGGAAGCTAGGGCAACACTCCAGTTCCCATCCTTTCTTATACGGGCTCGGGCCTAAGCTTATGGGCCTTACACAAGCTAGACCTTAAACAAACATAAAGGCCATAATAAGCTACCTATTACATATGAAATATAAATACTTGAAATATAGTTTAGAGTGATTCCAACAATCTCCCCTCAAGTATATATGAATGTAAACGGTGAAGGCGTTGATGTAATAGTAGCTTGACGCCTTCCGACATTCTTCTTTCTTGTGAGGAATTGCCTTGATTCGAACAATCTCCCGGTGTAGAGATAGTTATCTTTGAACAGCTTATGCTTCGACGCCATCTTTAACTTTGTTCTTTGATCATTGTTCTTCGTGGTGAAAGTGATAGTTTGTTGTTGTCTCAGCATCGACCGCTTCAGTCCGCTTCACTTGCCTCCAGTGTGTCTCCACGCCATTCTTCAACATGCTCACGCCTTGACGTTGGAATTCAATACTAATGAAGTTCTTAAGTTTTAACTTTGTAGATTCTTTGGTTTGACGAAGAATCATTCGCCGACGTTGTGTTGCTTTTGAATAGAACTCCATTAGTGATGATGTTGGCGTGAGCATGAGAAGAATCAACACGATCATTCCGCCCCGAGCTTCCATAAGAAGAAAACATGTCAAACGGTTAGTAATAAGCGATTCCGCACTTACAAGTTTGAACTTCGAGAGTGTTAACGTGATAGTGTGAAAACACAACTCTAATTTACAAGGCCGCTCTCAACCGGAGTCCCACAAGTGAGATAACGCGATGTCACCGGGCACATCTACAGCTCGTATGAGTCGCCGAGGTACACCGTAGCATCACCTCACGATCGAGACCGCGACACACACCGCGTAATCCCGGGAGTTACCAAGTGACTCATTGTCACGTGCTGTTGATGTTTACCCGCGGAGTTTCCATTCAATCAGCGGAGATCATAGATGTGAACCTCTCATAAATTTTCTCGATGATTGCTAAGATCCGTGAAGGACTCGATATGAACCATCGATAATCTTATTTGTTGACCATCAAGTGATTAAATGTCAAGTGTTCCTAAGAGATCTTTTGATGAATCTCGTGGCTCTAGACTCAATAGTGCTTTGGTTTTCTCGAGCGGAGACTGTGAGAGGGTCTCCTCTTCATCACCAACATCTCAAGAGAAAGCCAATAGTTTACGTGGGGTTCCTCGTGAGAATGAAACAAGCTTCTTTTCGAGAGAAACTTGAGTGGCTAAGAAGGTTTACATGCGCGTCACTGGGTCCATGACGACTTTTAATCTTCAATACCACTTGTCACTACGTACCAAGAGCATATGAATTGAACCCCGTTCCGCCCTAAGTTGAATAACTGAGGGTCAAGCTCTTTTCACCCTTACTTTACATTTCTTTTGATTCTTCAACTCTTCTTCTCCGATTCTCATTTTCTCCTTTTACAATCATTCCTAAGGACTTCTAACACTAACTAATGGTAGTGTCTTGGTAGATCCTCCCATCACAATGGCGGATCATAGGATCGATTATTCCTAACCTTAGTCACCTTATAACCCATGACTAAGCTATGTTGCCATTCAAACCACAGCATTGATGAAAATCTCTCAAATGGTTTGTAAATGAAAACATGTTTGAACCATCGCGTGAGAGATAAGGTTTTGCATAAATACCCTCCACATGCGCTTAAGAGTATTAATGGTTTATATTCAGATGAGGAAAGAGCGCACTTTTTGAATTGATCCATCAAGATAGACAATCCTCTCGAGACACGGTTACGTCAAGATAGTTAAAGAGTTACATTGTCGCCTTTTAGGTGACAACTAGCTCAATAACTACCTTGAAGATGTAGATAAACCCGAAAGGTTGTCATACCCACGAGTTCATGTCTATCAAGAGTTTTCTAATGGTACTTTCTAATTGACAAGTCCTTATGAGACACGCCACATTACTAGCGAACTAGCTTGAAATTATTACCCGTCCAGTGACAAGTCTTTTCGAGTTGCAAACAGCTTAGTACCGTCAATCTGTTGGTTAAGTCCTAGGTACCGCATTCATTTGCATTTTGCACAACATATTTCTTATCACATGATTTTCTCCCCTCAAAATGGCATATAAAAATGTTATTTTTGAACGGTTGACAATAAATACGACCATTTCGAAAGGTGTCATGGAAGATGACCACTATGAACAATTTGTGAACAAAGTTTTAATTCAAATACTCCCCCTCAACGAGTGATATAAACGGTTGAGGTTTTGAAAATCATATGGGAAGTACTTTGTGTTTTGAGCAAAACCTTGAAAAATGAAAGGTTTGATAGGTTTTACTCAAAATAAGAAGCTTCGCCCTTTTATAAGGATTGTGGCACTCGAGGCGCACTACGTGGTCCTTTTCGATTACGGGTTGTACATCGTTATGTGTACAAGCCATAGACATATCATCATACATCCAAAATTTTTTAATGAAAGAACCAAATCAAAGAGTACCAGAAGTGCAGTTGATGTTCCTGTGAGTGCGAATGTATGCTGATACCCGGTGATGTTAATCCGGGTGACCACCAACAAAACTTTCCAACGCTCTAAACCGATCCCTTCTCAATCGTTCACAATCATGGTGATGATCCTTCTTACATTCCCCGATCCCGAGAATTCCATCGCTTAGGGTTCCCAATGTTTTCATCGTGATATCCTTCAATCGATAAGCTAAGCCGTCCTAACCATCTTCGTAGTATGATCTCCAAATTTGTGAAGCTCATTACACGCCATCAAGCAATTGCGATGAAGTTCATCTGCGATAACGAAACCAAACGGTTTGGCGATGAGGCGTTAATTGCGATAGGCGGTTGATATCGGAAGATCTGCAGTGATGGAGTGGTTGACACGCTTTCGATATGATTCAATCGGCAAGTCAAGATCTTCAACACGTTCTTTGATGACTATGCGCCCGATGAAGATGAGCAAGCGTGACTTGATGAATTCACGTTGTACTTCATTGAAATTGTCTCATGCAACCTTGAACTTTGGAAAGGTACATGTCTTCAATATCGTTGATGTTCAAATTTCAAAGTCGCCTCAGAGAATGCATAGTCCTTTCGCCTTTGTCTTTTGACCACAATCTTTTGGAGAAAAGTGTAGTCCCATTTAGACGATAGACCAACATGGTGGACGGCCACGATACTTTTAGTATCAACACCGCATGTTGAGACTTCTCGACCAAGCGACACAGTAGATTCTTCGCGTATGCCGCCAATGGTGAATCCCATACATTGCATCTTGGTCATACGCTACCACTTTGTCGGAGAACATGTGAGTATGCGCCTCGATGGCTATACAATCGAGTATATTGCGTTAGGGGAATGGACGTGTCGAGATGTAGCGATTTCCTCGAACCATCGCCACCGTGTTGAAGAAAATCTAAGTCTTTGTTGAAGAAATGTCTCGAAAGGAACCTAGGTCGATCAGGCCAATGGTAGGTAGAGGTCGAGACCGCTCGATTGTAATATGGAGGATTGTCCCATTTGGTGAAATCGATGTTTGCTTACGGGTTGAGCCAATCCATGTTATTAGACATACTCGAGCAATGTTTTCAAGTGATATTCAACCTCGATTGCACTTTCCGAAATGGTCGCTTCAAAAGTAGGAATGCTTCATTCTTGATGCGCCACAATTGATTCGCCATCTTCTTTCACCGAACCCTTTCTGCAAAATCTTTGCATGCTCCAAGGTACCACCGCTCACCAATTTTGACCTTCTGGTGGTGGGAGTGTTGTTAACAAGTGTAGCAAACCATTCAAATTCTTCGCTTTATCGTCATCTAGCCATGATATGACGCCATGACAGCGCTTCTTTTTCAAGGCTTAGATGATGATGTCGGTTTCGCTTATTGTTCGGGAGAGGCGGTTGTTGTTGGGGCTCGAGGACCTCTTCATCGCCACCACCATATATTCAAAGTAATCACCGGTTTTGAGTCTGGGGTGGTAACTCTGAATCGCCCCGAGGTTTATCACTTGAAGAGCGAGGAGGAGATCGCCGCTGAGAAGGAGTCCGCCAGGTGGGGTCATAGACGAAGATTCACCGATTGCTTCGGCGACGCGATGCGAGTCCTTGTCTCCATTATCGCTATCTTCGGGCCGCTGGGTTGATCCACCACTCCTCGCATGATGATCCGGTTGAAAAGCAAGTAGACCTTCTAAAAATTTAGCTTCATCCGAGTAAACGCCCGCATCGCTTTGACATTTGCATCACTAGTTTGGCGATTAACTCGTAGTTCGAGATCGACTTCATTGGCCATTGTATGTTTAACCAATGCGACGATGTTAGGGGCGAGTTGTCTCGGAAAATACTTCTCTAGTCACTGCAGTGACAAAGTCGTCGAGAAACTTGTGGGTATGATCTCTTGTCGCTCGCCCCAAGTTCCTTTGGACTTTAGGGAACGATATCTTGAAGGTACTTTTGAGTGTAACCTTCAATCATTTCATCCAGCTTTCTCTCACGATGACCTTTCATGAATTCCTCGAACAAACTTCTTTCTTCTTTCATCTTGTCATTCTCGTCATGTAGATATTGTATTTGTTGATTGAGAAAGTTAAGCTTTCTCAGATAACATGTCTTTCATTCCGACTTGTTTGACAAATTTTCACAATTCTTTCATGTGTTCGAGAAATCCAAGAGCGAGGTGGTTTCTTCACGCATTTGGAGGATGATCCGGTTGACTTCTTTGATGGTGGTGGTGATGAATGAGACGAAGAATCTGGCGATGATGAGATGTGAGGAGGTCTCGGGTCCTCTTTGGTGGTTCAAGTTTCCTTACAGCGTGGCGTGAGACTATCCGTAAGCACATCGTAAATGCATGAGATCTTTATCTTTCTCGGTTCCGCTTCTCAAAATCATATACAATAGTATCCTGCGAGCAGTTTTGTTGTTGCACAAGAGTTGGTGGCACGACTTCCTTATCGGGTTGATTAACCGCATCGGGAGTTGGTGAAGATTGAGTCAGCACCACTTGACCCACCTGGGGCCGCTTCCATTTGGTCTTTTAGCAAATTCTCTTTGCCTTTGAAGATGTCTCAAGATTTTAAACTTCTTCATGTATGATTTATCCAGCTGTTCTTCTTCTTCAACTTTAGAGCTCATCATCATAGGGTACAATTGCTGGAGTCTTTCCTTTTCCTTGGACAGCCCGGAGGACTTGAGGTTTTGCCACTGCGTGTGTCGGCCATGCTAGAGTAATGAACCCTTCATCCGTATCAAGATCTTCGTAGTCGCCCACAAGCTTTCATGTCGGTTCAAGGGAATAGGTTTGGCCTTTACAGAACAATCCTTTAGAAGGAGGATTCCTTTAGGAAACTTCCTTTGACTCACGAGACTTGTTGCGCTCGACTTCCTCTTCTCGTTCTCCTTGTGTGTTCCAAGATTTTCGCCGAGATGACCAAATTGCCTTGTCTAACTCGTCCGAGATACCTTTTATGCGTTTGAGCTTTCGACATCTTGATTAGAGGAAATCGGCAACCTGACACCTTGTTTCTTTGTAGGCGATTCCTTGATTCGGCGAGATAGAATAGGCTCCGTCAACATATCGTGATTGTCGGGGTCATTGAGCCTCTTGGGAATATCGGGATGAAGTCCAAGTGCTCTGGATCAGCAGTTTAGTATATCTCGATGTAGGGAATCTTTGAGCCAAGCTTGTTGAGAAATGACATCATGTCATCCCAAATCGAGCTTCGATAGCGATGTGTTTCATGTTGACCGATGCCCAAAATATTTGCGGTTCCATGAGCTTAGGATGCTCATAGCCACCGTCACGACCTCGAATGCAGACTTGGTGATGATCATGTAAAGAGTTCTCCATGGTTGAGGAATACTCTTAAGCTCTATGTGAGAATGCTTGGTGATTACTCCCGTAGCCTCGTCATAACGATATCGATTAAGAATTGGAGAGTGAGCTCTTCAA
>CM040241.1:277738740-277771218 GCA_022545495.1 Chrysanthemum lavandulifolium
GATGTTGTAGTTGCACTATTGAATAATGATCCGCTCTTTGGTATATCTTTGCCAAATATTCACGGATTATTGTTCCTCTCATGGTGCACGTTATAAATCAACCACATGAACATTAAGGAAAATGACTACCTCATCCGCTCAAAACATTATTGGTGAATCTTCGGATCGGTTTCTACATGTATACCTTAAGGAAGAATGCATTGATGTTGAGGAATCATTTGCTCGGTTCATTCGATGGGTCAATGTACATCCGATTGTATGTTTATTCACGTGTTGGACATTTGACACAAGTTGATTACTTGAGTTAATCATTTATCACTTATTTGAGATTGAAGTTGACCTTCACAAAGGCGTGTTCTTATTTGATAACTTGCTCGGGCTTAAGAATTTGAGTTGAAGGCTTGGTTTATCTAGTTACCAGCAATCGGAGTGGATGGTTGAAGACAGTTAACTATCACTATTATGAGTTACGTTGTTTTACTCGATGTCACATGCGAGATGACGATGTGGATAATATCAAGAGGTGTTAATGTCTCATACTTTGTTTGAGTGTAGTACTTAGAGATTTGCTTGAAGCATAGATTCTCGACACGTTCTTCCATCTTTAAGTGCAAGCTTAAGACACAAATGCGGGAATTCGACTTCAGTTTCATGTTTGGTATATCGTATTTTCTTCAACAATGGTCACTTCAAATTGTCTACATATGGGTTGATAAAGATAGTCGAGAGAGTTTATGTAGCAGCTTGATTCTCACAGATTCATTTGGGCTATTTGAGTTCTTCTCACAAGATTTCAAGTTTATGGATATATTATGTTTCTTGATTACGAGGTATCAAAACCATTTGGGGAAGGATATATTATTCCAACAATTTGGGGAAGGATATATTATTCCAACTATTTGGGGAAGTGGTCTCTGAGACCTTTGGTTTTGTTACTTGATGTTCGGTTGGAAGAAATGTGAGAAGAATATTTGGAACGTGAGATGTTGATATTGGTTATATGTTATATAACCGGAATGCACTTGGTAAAATGAAGATGTTGATATATTGTTCCCCTAAATAGACAATGGTCAATCTCGAAGAGTAAGGTGTACATCGGGGATGCACAACGAGTTCATGTGATCGGTCGTGTCGCTTAATCCGGATTTGATAACCACCGAGACGATCAATGTTTCAACTTGTTACTTGGTGTTCTCGTGTTCTTGTGGTTTGAGCTTCAATCAATGAGACCGCTTTGTAGTCAACTCTACTTCTTAGGAAATGGTCTTTATTCGATGTTTGTCGGTTTAGGGGAAGCTACCAAAGATTCAAATTGAGAAGGCTCATGTCCGCACGATTTTCTTAGAAGCCTCGAATGCTTTGGTGGCGAAAGTTTAAGAGATGTTGATTCCTTTCTTCTACAACGTGTTGAGCGATATCTTTATCTCGGTACTCATTTCATCATTCTCTTAAACTAATTTATCTCTTGTAAATATATCTATTCGAAAAACAAAAATATAAAACTATAAAACCCTAAAAGTCAAATAGAAAAATATAAAACTTTCAAAAATCCATAAAAATCGAAAATTAGAAAAATCTTCAAAAATATTGTCAATTTGTCATGTTTTCTCGGTTCAATAATATCTACGGTCTTTGTGCTATCATTCAAAGAATGACACGGACTTTAGATGTTGCTCGAATTTTATAAAAAAAAAAAAAAAAAAAAATCAAAAATCAAAAATTATTTTTGGGAGAAAGAAAACACATGGTTTATTGTCATTTGAGCAAGAACCCGCTTTTCAAAGAAAGAACAGGCCATTCTTTATCATGTTTTCAAAATTCCATGCTCGATTCTATTAACATGTTATCTGCGAAAACCAATTGTTTTGAAAAATAGCTCGGACTCTATTTTGATAATCATCTGGACTTATTTGTCAAAATTTCAATCTCTCAATCAACAACCTATGTCATTGATTGAGGGAGAATAATTCGATTAAATTAAAAAGTTATTTGGCAATAAATTGTTTTCAAAAGATATACATGCATGTTTTATCAATGGAGTTTAAAGTCTTAAATCCGATCCTTATCGATTAAAACGCTTTCATAATCAAGTCACAACTCTCCTTAAAAGCTTTCAAAATCAATTTAAATCTATAAGAGATCACAAATCTCAAATGATTTGAAAATTGTGATCGGGGAGAATGTGTGATTTAAATTGGATTTAAACCGATAATTCGGTAAATGGTCTTATAAGGATGTACATGCTTTCCTTCCCACATGTGACAAACGATTTCAAATTTTCCATGCACATGTTGAGGGGAGCATCTATCTTAAACCTATGATTTGAAACGTGATCACATATCTCAATGTGCGGGTTCCTCTAGTATGTGCAAAACTCTTTTCAATCTCGAGGCACATATTAAGGGGAGCAAACTTATGAAAACCTCATCCTTCCCGAAATGCTTTATCTTCTTGATTTGATCGGGAAGTGATGTTGATATCTTTAGAAAATGGTAATCAAAGAAGTAAATTCTTCCTCTTGCCTCCGTGTGCAAAACGATTGATGCACATGTTGAGGGGAGCACTTGTTCTAAAAATATCAAAAACAATTCGGTACAAAATGTTTTGATAATATATCACAAGTATACGGATTGATTTTCAATTGGTTTTCAATTGGTTCCAATGGCGGATGAACAATACCAAATAGACCGACCAACTTTACTTTATATGCGGTGATATAAGGATGATAAGGTTAGGTATTGGTTCCCATGATCCGCCGTAACCGGAGGGATCTACCGGGAAAATCCACTAGTTAGTGTAGAAGTCCTTAGGTATGATGATAAAAGGAGAAAAGTGAGATATGGGAAGAGTGCGGACCGAGACAGAGCAAGCATCTTGGAACAAACCCAACAAGGTTCTTGCTATGAAGTCTCGGTAAGCATGAAGGGTTGAAGAATTAAAAGAATTGAATGAGAAAAGGGTGAAAACAAATAGCCCTCCATTTATTCAACCTTAGGCGTAAACAGGGTTCAATTCATATACTCACGATGGTAACATCGGTATTGAAGACAAGGCGTCATGGACCCGGTGGACGCACTACACTTCAACTTTCAAACCACTCAAGTTCCTCTTAAAAGGACTTGTTTCATTCTCACGGAACCGACATTATCTATCGACTTTCTCTTAGAGATTGTTGATATTGAAGAAGGAGACCCTCTCCTAGTCTCCGACACAGGATCCAAATATGCACATATTGAGTCTAGAGCCACGAGATCATCAATAAATCTCATTAGGACACTTTCAATGAAGACTCTGTTTCACACAATGTGGAAAGAGAGATTATATCTTGAGTCCTCGCATTATCCTTGTGGTTTTGCGGAACATCCGAAAGATATGTGAACATATTCACGGTGAAGATGGAAAACCTTCTAGAGCTAACATCAAACAAGCTCTGGTAGGTGGCATGTGAGATCTATTATATAGATCAACCATGTGACAACCGAGCGAAACAATGGGGCGATTCAATCTCTTGAATCAATCACGGTTCGAGTTATGGATTGACGGATACCTTTGAAAAACCGGTCTCGTGCTAAATAACTCTTTCTTTAGCACATCGACCGTGTACTAATTTTTCAAATCAAAAGGTGTTTTATGATTGATAATTGATTTTCAATAAAACCTTCGTTGTATTGCAAAACAATTTCTATTGAAACAATACATGATTGTTTTTCAAATCTCTTTTCATCAATCGGTGGACTTAAATTACCGGTTCACTCACTCCGTGTTGTCTTCTTTGAGACGTTCGGTTTGAGAACGACTAGAGCATTTGCGAAACCACATCAAGGAAATTCTTGAATTATACCGATCACGAAGCGTACATGTCTTGATCAGCGGGAACCGTGGGTCGTGTACCTCAATTCAACTTAAGTGGTCAAAGACACTTTTATGCGCTTTATTGCTAATCGTTGTATGCGTGCGCGCCCGCGTTTGCGGTGATCGAATGAAGCGGTCAATCCATAGCCGCATGCTCACACAATACATTCATCTCTCAAGAAATCATGATAAGTGCATCAATGACTCGATATTTTCACTCCATGCTTACGCTATGCGCCAATATCATGATTTATCGAAAGCTTCCGCTACTCGATGAGAAGATATCATGATCCGAATGTGAGCATGTCGGTCCGAAAGTCACAACATCACATAATACCAACACGACAATGGATGTCTCGAGATTTTTGATAGTCGATGATCTCAAAAGTCGGCTCAAAATTATTATCACGTGGATCGAGAAAAGACCTCCACTTGGATTAACCAAACATGCAATGTGAAGAATCAATGACTACGAGCTTGACAAAGTACTACATCAAGAATGCAAGAACAATTTTAGTGTAATATCTGTTTGTATTCAATGTAATTTTAGTACATGATTGAGGTGACCTCCTTAGGGAGATTGTTAGGAATGAGAAATTCCGGGCATTAAAGAGTCGGTCACCTCAAGTATATGTAATCGTTAGAAAGCTCGTAGTCGTTGTTATTTTAAGCTAAGTAGTATTTAGTTAAGTAACACCGTGGAGGACAGACGGGTCTTTACCCATCAGTATGCCGATCCACACCCGTTGTGTGGCGTTTATGTAAGACTATAAATACTCTTTACCTCCCAAGGTAGAGAGTTGGAGCTCATAATAATATCTTTCACTTTCTCTCACTAAGTTTCCTAAACCTCTAACTTTCTCTCTAGAATTCCACTTATCGCCCACTTTGTGTTATGGTTTGATGTGTATGAAATCCAATATCCTACAATAACATGCAAAACCGAATCGAGAACCAACCTAGAATAAACCAAGGTTATCAAAACCAAGGTAATTTCTATCCCTGACCAAATCAAGGTTTCCAACATCAAGGAAACTTTAATCAAAACAATTTCAATCGAGGGAATCAATTTCATGGAAATGTGAATCCTAATCAAGGAATTTCAACAACAAGGTTATAATCAAAACATACGACCTCAAAATTTCCCTCCACCTCCTCCAAGATCAACATCGATGAGCTTTTAAAGCAATTCATGAAATCCCAAGAGGAAATGAACAGTTGTTGGTTAGCGGTTCGACATTAAGAAGTCTTTAAATGATCAACCCTCGGGCTCGGAAAACTTCCGAGCAACACGATCGCTAACCCGAGGCGATGCAAAGGCGATCACAACCGTAAGTGGTGCTTCATATGATGGACCCGCTATTCCTACTACCTCTTCTTCTTCTCTCCGAAGGTAGTGGAAAGTGAACACGAGAACCAAGTGCAACCCACTAGCTCACGAGCACTGACACATGTCCATCCTCGAGTTGTCCGAAACCCAAAGCCAAACCAGGAGTTGTTTTGAACCTCCTGTAGCTCCGTTGAAAACTCCAAATCCAAATCTTCTATTCCTTACCCATCACGTTTAAATGAGCAAAAGCTCCACGAAAAAGCCGGTCATCAAATGGACAAATTTTTTCAAATTTTCCAAGAACTACATTTTGACATAAGCTTTATGATACTATCATCTTGATGCCCAAGTTTGCATCAACTCTCAAACACATGTTAAGCAATAAGGAAAAAGCTGTTTGAAATGGCTAAAACTCCTCTAAACGAGAACTTTCGTGATTATCTTGAAGAAGCTTCCGATAAGCTTGGAGATCTGGAAAATTTCTCTTACCTTGTGTATTTCCGGGAATGGTTGAATCTTTGCCTTAGGCGATCTTGGTGCAAGCATTAACACGATGCCTCATTCGAAGATGGAAGAAACTTTCTCTTCCGGACCTTACTCCTACATGCATGACTCTCGAGCTTGCGATCGTTCGATATCCCGTCCACTTGGCATTGCCGAGGACGTGTTGTAAAGTAGTAAAGTTCCATTTTCCACCGACTTTGTAGTCGTTGATTTCGATCTTGATCCACGGGTTCCTCTCATTGTTGGATGAGGATTCCTAAGGACGGGCCATGCCCTTATTGATGTATTTGAGCATGAAATCACATTACGTGTGGGTGATGAAGCCGTTACCTTTAACCTCGATCAAACTTTGAGGTACTCCTCAAACTATGATGCTGAATCGGTTAACCGAATCGATGTGATTGATATTGCTTCAGAGGAGTACTCTCAAGAGTTTCTTGGTTATTCTCATAATTCTGTGAGTGGGGAACCCACCACATCTTCTCAACCTATCATTTCCGACCCTTCCGTTTCTCTCACTCCGTTTGAGGAAAGCCACTTCATCTTGGAAGAGATTGAAGCATACTTGTCTAGTGATTCGGTTTCATGGGAAATTGATCACGCTCCAATTGATATCGAGGGGGACATTCTTCTTATTGAGAAGTTGCTCAATGATGATCCATCATCAATCCCCACACCAGTGATTCAATTCGGATGGGGTTAATAACAATGAGATTAATCTGGAGGAGATATTCTTCTTCTTGAGAAGTTGTTAAATCAGGACACTTCTCCTCCGCTCCCTCCCGCTGAGCTTCATAACAAGGAAGTCAAGTCAGTTGAGAAAACTAAAGAATTTCCTGAGGTTGAACTTAAGGACTTACCGCCTCATCTCGAGTATGCATTTCTTGAGGGTGATGATAAATTACCCGTCATTATTGCTCGAGATTTGAGTAAAGATGAGAAGACTGCTCTCATAAAGGTTTTGAAGTTGCACAAGCAAGCAATTGCTTGGAGACTCTCCGACATCAAGGGTATTAACCCTGAATTTTGTACGCACAAGATTTTATTGGAGGATGATTTCAAACCAGCAGTCCAACATCAGAGAAGGGTGAATCCTAAGATTCATGATGTTATTAAACAAGAGGTTCTTAAACTTCTTGATGCAGGATTAATTTACCCGATCTCTGATAGTCCTTGGGTCAGTCCCATCCACTGTGTTCCGAAAAAGGGTGGCATAACTGTTGTCACAAATGAAGAAAACAAGTTAATTCCAACTCGGCTGGTAACGGGTTGGCGTGTTTGCATTGACTATCGCAAGTTAAACGAAGCCACCCGTAAAGACCATTTTCCTCTACCCTTCATGGACCAAATGCTTGAGAGATTAGCGAGGGCGAGTACTATTGTTTCCTAGATGGTTTCTCGGGTTACTTCAGATCCCCATTGATCCTCGGGATCAAGAAAGACCACATTCACACGCCCATACGGAACTTTTGCCTCATGGCGTATGCCTTTTGGCCTATGTAACGCTCCCGACACGTTCCAACGATGTATGATGGCAATTTTCCACGACATGATCGGAAACAATGGAGGTGTTTATGGATGACTTCTCGGTCATTGGGGACTCATTTCAAACATGTCTCTCCCATTTAGAAAAAATGCTCAAGCGGTGTGATGACACAATCTTTGTCTAAACGGGAAAGAGCCATTTTATGGTCAAGGAAGGAATTGTCCTAGGCCATAAGATTTCAAAAAGGGATTGAGGTTGACAAAGCGAAAGTGGATGTCATTGCCAATTGCCTCATCCTACTACCGTCAAAGGTATTAGGAGTTTTTAGGTCATGCCGGTTTTATCGCAGATTCATACAAGATTTTCTAAAATCGCTCGGCCTATGACTCATCTCCTTGAGAAGGATGCTCCTTTTATCTTCTCACCGAGTGCATCGAAGCTTTTGAAACATTAAAGAAAAAGCTTACGAAGCACCCATTCTCGTTGCCCATCGGGATTTACCCTTTGAACTCATGTGCGATGCAAGTGATTTTGCTATCGGTGCGGTCCCGGGCAACGTAAAACCAAGCATTTTCACCTATCCACTACCCAAGTAAGACTATGGTGAAGCTCAAACCCATTACACCACTACGGAAAAAGAGCTACTAGCAGTGGTGTATGCATTTGAGAAGTTTCGGCCATACCTAATCTTGACCAAATGCGTGGTGTATACGGATCACTCGGCTCTAAAATATCTCTTTGCAAAACAAGATGCAAAGCCGAGATTGCTCCGTTGGGTTCTCCTCTGCAAGAATTTGATATCATTATACGTGATAAAAAGGAGCCGAGAACACAGTCACGATCATCGTCCGCCTAGAAAACCCTCACCAGGATGTGTTAGAAAAAGGAAATAAGCGAAACATTTCCTCTCGAAACGCTCAATGTGGTTTCTTTTCGTGGAGACTCCTCTACCCCATGGTTTCTTGACTTTGCAAATTACCATGCGGGTAACTTTATAGTGAAAGGGATGTCGTCCCAACGGAAAAACAAATTCTTTAAAGATGTAAAACATTACTACGGGACGACCCTACTTATTCAAAATTTGCGGATCAAATCATCAGCGATGTGTGTATGGTCGGGAAGCCAATGACATTCTCAAGGCTTGCCATTCGGACCTCTTGGGGACATCATAGCCCCAACTACATCGCCAAGAAGGTGTTTGATTCGGATTTTATTGGCCCACGATTTACAAGGATGCCCACGAATTTGTCAAAACACGTGACGCTTGTCAACGTCACGGAAATATCTCACAAAGAAATGAAATGCCACAAACGCCATTCAAGTGTGTGAGATTTTTGACATCCGGGGCATTGACTTTATGGGGCCATTTCCTTCATCTCGAGGAAATAAATACATACTAAGTGGCGTTGACTATTTGTCAAAATGGGTTGAAGCGAAGCTTTGCCTACCAATGATGCCCGAGTTGTTGTGAAATTCTTAAAATCTCTTTTGCTAGGTTTGGAACTCCACGAGCTATAATCGGTGATCGTAGTACGCATTTACGCAATGACCGGTTTGATAGAGTCATGCAAAAGTATGGTGTAACTCACCGTCTCTCTCTGCGTGCCACCCCCAAACAAGTGGGCAAGTGGAAGTTTCTAACCGAGGGATTAAAAGAATTTTGGAGAGGACGATGGCGAAAACCGTGCCTCTTGGTCGGATAAGCTAGATGGCGCTCACGGGCCTTCCAGACGACATAAAACACCCATCGTTGTACTCCATACAAGCTAGTGTACGGAAAGGCGTGTCATCTGCCAATTGAGCTTGAGCACAAAGCATCTTTGGGCCTTGAAACATGCCAACTTCGATATTCAGACGGTGGTGATCACCGGAAAGTTCAAATGAATGAATTAAATGAACTCCGTGATCAAGCATACGAGAACTCTTTGATCTACAAAGAAAAGACAAAGAAGATTCATGACTCCAAAATCAAGAACCGCGTTTTCAACGTCGGTGATCGAGTCCTTCTTTTCAATTCAAGATTGAAGACTTTCTCGGAAAACTAAAATCCCGGTCTGCGGACCATTCACCATCACTAAAGTATTTCATTATGGAACCATTGAGTTATCTCACCGATGGTCCAAATTTTAAAGTGAATGGTCATCGATTGAAGCACTATTTTGGAGAGAACATTCCACCCGTGGTTGTCCGGATCTACAAACTTTCCCCATGAACAAATGAATGCGGGGATCGAGTCAAGCTAGTGACTCGGAATCAAAACAAGAGCACACCATATGGGTTTTCACCCATATTTCGACTTCTTTCTACTTTCTACCACCCCAGTGTGGGGAGTTGCCCACATGTTGTATATAAAGTTTAAAAAAAAAAAAAAAAAAATCATCACAAAATAATGGCGTAGTATTTCCTTTTACGTTCTATGTTTCGCATAACCGCTGTACTTTGAATATTGAGGGCAATATTCATTTCTAGTGTGGGGAATTCTCACGAATTTTATCATGTAATTATACCACCCAATTCCCCATTTTGGCCAAAATTTTTTTGGAGTAAGTGTTTTGCACTCACTCGACTTACGGTTATCGATCCGCCATGTCTAATAAACAAAAGGATTGGCTAATCCAGAGCAAACGGCTCTTGGTAAATATATCTCAAATCCGTTGACGGCTTGCAATTTGCCCCAAAATTGTATGGTGTTCAAACTCACCATATCTTTAATTAGTGAAGAGTTGGCTAGCCCGCAAGTTTATGGCTTGTGGTAAGGCGGTTGGAAAACCATAATTGGTAATTGACTCACCAAAGATATTTTATCTAAGAGTTGGCTAGTCCGTAGCAAACGGCTTCGTAAAGACAAATCAAACCGTTTACTGGTGGTGATTTGCTCAAAATCATTTGGTTATCATTGTACCAAGGTTCTTACTTGAACTGAAACAATTGGCTACTCCGAAGTAATGGCTTTTGGTAAAGAGACTTAAATCCATTAAATTTTCATAAAAGATTGCTAGGGACTAGCAATAGTTTAGTGTGGGGATTGATGAGTGTGTAAAACTCATCATTTTTGTCTTATCGAAATGCCAAAACACTTAAAAACACTCAAATATGTAGCAAAATACAAAATATATCCAAGGATTGTATTTTATATGTTTCAGATGCAAAATGTTTAAAAACAGATGAAAAACGAGCTAAGTTTGCATAATTGGCAGTTTCAGTCCCTCAACTTTCAAAACTTGACAAAATCAGTCCCTGAGCACTTGTTTTGGAAGAAAAGTCAACCCAAGTCTTTTAAAAATCAAAATTTATCAAAAATGATCCTTGGGTAAAAAGTTTGGAGAATTTACAAGTTTGGTCCTTCAAGTTTCAAAATTGGCAAAAATAGTCCTTGGGTATTTAAAAATGGAAACTTATCAAATTATACCCTTGTACTATTCACATGTTACAATTTAAACCCTTTTGATAACTTTTGGGAAATTACAAATCCAACCCTCATAAATCAAAAATTACAAAATGGTCCTTGTGATAATCCAAAACCAAACGGACCCTTTTTATTATTAACCCAGCCAAACCCTTGAACCCCCTATCAATAACCCTTGAACCCCCATTTTGACCCCCAGTCAAACCCACTTCCCTCCCAAAACCATCTCCACTGTTCACCTTCCTCACCCTCACCTGCAAACCCAAAACCAGTGGTATTCTTCACCACCTTATCCCCCCAGCTGTCTACCTACTCTCACCACTACCTCCTTTTTGTCCCCTCCACCTCCACAAACACCCAAAGATCATTAATTGCAAAAACCTGCTTTTGATATTTTTGGCGCCAAAAAGTCCAAGTGCACGGTTTTGATGAGATTGATGAATTCAATGGCCAAGATCAAGTGGGAAACATTCAGAGAGGTCTGCAAAGTCCAAAAGATCTTTAAAAAGGAAGAGGAGAGCAATGTAGAGAGATATCTAGTGTAATTTTTCTTAGTTTATGTCGAATTAGTTAATTTTCAATTTCCAGTGTATGTTTAAGCTTTCAAGTCTTGAATTAAGTTATTTCAGTGTAATGTAAACCTTTTTCAGTAATTAATTTCAATTTTCAAGTACGAATTTATTTTATGCCATTTTTAAGTTTAAATTCTCAAGTTTATTTATATGAGGTTGTAGTGGATGTTAAGGACTTGCTAAGATGATATAAGCTCCTAGATAGCTTCTAAAAGCTATTAGATACCTTTAAAATCGGTGTAGAGTTAAAATCCAAAATACCAAAAAATCACATAATCTAGATAAAAATCAAGAATTAGGTGAAGATGATCAAGAAGGCTGGAGGGGTATATTCGGATTGCCACAGGTTAGAGGCTTAGTGGTAAGCCTATAGGAGTGGTCCTTTGTTCTTGGTTCTTAATTTTCACCGAATAGCAAGTTTGTAAGCTTTTCCTCAATGTTTGTATTCAACTGTAGACACTAGTTTATGCTCTTATTTTGTGTTTTATGTTTCGTGGTATGTTTAAGTGAAATCGATTACTTAAAATAGTTTGCTCTTTCAATGGAATTTGTTGTTGCTTAAAATCTTAATTTCACAGTTGAAATAGCATATTTGTCCTTCGTATTTCATCTTTGTTATTGTTGGTCTTCTATGCTTTTATGGTCTGTTATAATCATAAAATGAAGTTTGGAATCAGTGTTAAGATTTTAGTAAGTCATTTCCTTTGAAAATCTAGTATAACTGTTGTATAAGGTGTGTTTGTTTTAATTGTGTACACTGTGACATAAGGCGCCATTGTTGTTAACTTTGGTTTACATATATCACTTAAGGTCATTTTAGCTCAGTGCAACCACAAAATACATACCTTGTTTGATAAATAGTCAAAATAACTTTAAATCTCTAATTGATAATTCACTGTTAGGATTTGAAATATAGTTGATTACTTAGTCATCTAGCTTAATTTCATCTCTATTTAGCTTAATATAACATAATCAGTAAGTAGAAACAATCCTAAGTTCATAAAACTCAACTTGTTAGTGTAACTCAAAAAGTCAAATTTTCAGCTTAGTCAGTTTTTGAATAAACTAGATAATTTTCTATAGGATTTAATATTGAGTTTTATGTTTTATGCTTTTGGGATATTAGTATTTTGCTGCTCATCTTCATCATAGTATTTTTCATAATTTTTAGTTAGCTTGTTAAACTGCTTATTTATTAGCTTGTTTTAAGCACTTTTCAAAAACTCCCCATGCTGAGGAGTTGGTGTTATCTGCTTGATTTCACAAGCTCACAGAGCTTATTAGTGGGACCTGTGGCTTGACCCTTAGCTTTTGAAAGCTCACCCACCCATCTCAAAGTTCCAAAGCTTATTGTGCCTTTTCTAGCTTATTCCATAGGGCTGCTTATAGCTTTTTGCTTTGTCCATTCCATTGAGTACACTGATCACTTAGTGTTTACAAGCTATTTCAAAAGCTTGTCACAAGCTCATTAGTGGACTCCAATCTTTGAAATTTAGATTTTTGGAAAGCTCAGTTGGTATACTTGTTAGTTCCAGTGTTCATTTTCACTTCCAAGCTTATTGCATAAGTTTAAATTAGCCTCCAAAGTTGTCCAAAAGCCTGTTTGGTTATTCAGGTTGACTGGATTGCTTATTTGGTTCATTTGGCTTATTCAGTGCTTATTTCTGGTACTTATCACTTGTTTTCATTCATCTTAGCATAGTTGCATATTTCTTTTTCTCTGTTTCCCAGTTTAAAGCTTAAAAGAGCTTTTGATTTCAATTTAAGCCCAAAAGCTTAACTGTCAATCAAATAAGCTTTTGTTTTGCTTATTGATAAGTTTTAAAATTTTTGTTTTCATTAAAAGTTTGTATTATCAGTAGTTAAATAGGTTTAAACAATAAAAAACAAAAACATCAACTTTAAAAATAGTGATAGCGTTTATTTAATATAAATTAGCTTTTCAATTTTCTTTTCACTTATTATTAAGCACTTATATGTTTTATATTTTCTTAAGTTTCTGTCATATTAAAGTATTTTTAGGAATCTTCTCGATTTTTCCTTTGTCATCTAGTATTTTTAATAATTAATAATAGTTTAATTAATCATTAATTAATATTAAAGTATTAAATAGTAAAATTAATTTTTATTAAGTAAAACCATGTTTTTATATTTTTCCTAGCTCTGTTAACTTAATTAGAACCTATAAAAATTAATCTTATAATTTTCCTTTTTATTTTCTAATTTTAATCCTTTAATTAGTTTAATTAGATTTGAATTATTAATTAAGTTTTTAATTTATAAAACCTTCTCTAAAAGACAAAAGTATTTGTTTTTAATTTTTATAAATCTTTTAAGTTGTTATAGATTTTTAGAAAATAAATTTATAATTTTCTTAGTTAGTTTTGTATTATAAATCCTTTTAGATTAATTAAACTAAATTTTAAATAAGTTTAAAATAGTTTTGATTAATTAATTAATATTTAATTAATATAATATTAGTAAAATATTTTCTTTTTATATTTTAATTTTCTTTAAGTTTAAAAGTTTTAAAATTTTCATTTTCTACCCTTTAGTTTTAAACTTGTCATTTTACGTCCTGTAGTTTTTAAATTTACATTTTTACTTGCTATACACGTTTGTTTAATCGATTGTTGTGCTTTATAGTTACGTATCCAAATACAATTCCAAACAATCGGTAGTGTAATTATCAACCAAAATCCTTACGATCATTATCCTCAGTGATCATTCTACATCTGAACGTTTTCACACACCATTCAACCTCCGTGGGACTTAACGACCCGGGAATCCACTAAATTCCAAGGGAAATTGTATTGAGTCCATAATAGTTGACTTTTGTTGACTAAAACCTTTGGTCAATATTTCTTGACTGTTTGGGACCAATCATTAAGTATGAAACATTTACCTTGAAGGACGAAGCGTTAACCTGGTGGAACAACTATCACAGATCAGTAGGAATTGATGTAGCTTATAGTATGACTTGGACTCAGTTTAAGACTCTCCTGATCAAGAGTTACTGTCCTAGGAATGAAGTTAAGAAGTTAAAGAGTGAGTTCGGAACCATAAGGTTAAGAATGCGACATGGCGACTTATACTAAATGCGTTTCCAAGAGTTATCATTGCTTTGACTGATATGGTTCACACCGAAAAACTTAAGATTGAGAGGTATCTTGATGGATTGCCTTTAGCTACTTGAAATGATGTCATCATTGCGAAGCCGCTTAATTTGCATGAGGCAATTCTTGTGGCTCAAGATTTGATGGACTCTTATGTATTAAAGTAGGAGACAAGGGTAAGAATGATAGGAGTGATAAGAGGAAGAGGAATGAAGTTGTTAAAGGAATGGCAACAAAGCGGCATGAGACAAACAGAGTGTTCGCCATAGGAAATGGAGGAAGGAAAGATTATGAAGGTAGTAAGCTCGTGTGTGGTCGTTGTAACCGACACCACCATGGACCGTGCCCGAATGTGTGTGGGAAGTGCTCTAAGGTAGGACACATGGCCAAAGATCGAGGTCTCGTCCACTTGCCGCAAAGACAACCGCACAAGGAGCGGACTGGAAGGCCATCGTCACTGTTTTGGATGTGGAAAGAAGGGACACTTTAAGAATGAGTGCGAGAGCCGTGGATGAGAGGAAATCCTCAGAATGTAGGAAGATTTGCTAACCGAGGTATGGGAAGTAATGGCTTTAACCACGTGAAGCGTGAGGTTGTGGAGAACCAGGAAACCATGGTGCTAGGAATCGCAGAGAGACATGGGAACAACGCGTGTTTACGCTATTGGAAGGAAGCTAGTGAGGACCCTAACGTAGTTACTGGTACGTTCCTTCTCAATAATCGCTATCTTCCATCTTGTTTGATCTTGAATGCGGATATGAGTTTCAGATCCACCAATTTTATGCAATTACTAGGAATCTCCCAAACACCTCTAGGGTTTAGTTACGATGTGGAATTAGCTCATGGGAATAGAGAAAAGATAGACACCGTAGTCCGAGGTTGCACCTTAAGTTTCCTGGACCGCCCGTTTAGTATAGACTTATTGCCGGTTACCTTAGGAAGTTTTGACGTCATTATCGGAATGGATTGGTTGTCGAAGAATGGTGCACACATCATCTGTGATGAGAAGATCATGCGTTTACCGTATGGCGGAAAAGTTCGAGCATACAAGGAGATCGAGCGACCGTGGAAATCCTTCCGGTTGAGCATCATCTCTTGTATTAAGGCCCGTATACATCGATGAGGAGGTTGTCTTTTCTTGGCTTGAATTTCGAAAAGAAAAGTGAGGAGAAGAGTGAAAGGCACCTTAATGATGTACCCATCATTAGAGAATTTCCGGATGTGTTTCCGACGATCGCCGAGATTCCACCTATCCGACAAGTGGAATTCCAAATAGAGTTGATACCGGTCGACACCCGTGGCAGGCGCCTTATCAACTTGCTCCAAGAGAATTGGAGGAATTGTCTAAGCAGTTGGCGTAATTGTCGAGAGGATTCATTCGACCAAGTTCGTCACCGTGGAAGCACCGGTGTTGTTTGTGAAAAGAAGGATGGATCTTTTCGGATGTGTATCGATTATAGGGAATTGAATAAGTTGAATGAAGAACCGATATCCGTTACCTATAATAGATGACCTATTCGACCAATTCCAAGGAGCTAGTGTCTTTTCTAAGATCTACTTACGATCCGTTTATCACCGACTTAGAGTTCGAGAGGAGGATATCCCTAAGATGGCGTTTAGGACTCGTTATGGACACTATGAATTCCAAGTGATGTCGTTTGGTTTGACCAACGCCACGCGTTTCATGGATCTCATGAACCGAGTGTGTAAGCCATACCGGATAAGTTTGTGATAGTATTGATGATGACATCTTGATATACTCTAAGAGTAGTGAGGAGCATGAAGAGCATTTGAGGCTCATTTTAGGATTGTTGAGAGGAGAAGTTGTATGCCAAATTCTCTAAGTGTGAATTTTGGATTCCGTCCATGCAATTCTTAGGTCATGTGATAGATAGTCGAGGTGTTCATGTTGACCCAACTAAGATTAAGGCCATTAAGGATCTGGCACTCTTAAGAACCCATCGAATCCGACAGTTTCTAGTTTAGCGAGGCTATTATAGGAGATTCATTGAGGATTTTCCAAAATAGCTAAGTCGTGACCAAACTAACGCAGAAGGACGTTAAGTATGAATGGGGAGAAAAGGAAGAAGAAGCATTCCAACTTCGAAGGAGAAGTTGTGTAGTGCGCCCATCCTAGCTTTACTGAAGGAAGCGAAGACTTTGTCGTGTCTCGCGACGCTCGCATAAAGGCTTAGGTGTTGTTTTGATGCAACGTGAGAAGGTGATTTCTTATGCATCCCGACAACTTAAGAAGCATGAGAAAACTACACCACCCATGACCTTGAGTTAGGTGATGTAGTGTTTGCTCTTAGGATCTGGAGACATTATCTGTATGGAACCAAGTGTGTAGTATTTACCGACCATAAGAGCTTGAAGCATATCTTAGATCAGAAGGAACTGAACATGAGACAACGTCGTTGGTTAGAATTGCTTAGTGATTATGACTATGAGATTCGTTATCATCCTGGTAAGGCTAATGTTGTGGCTGATGCACTTAGTCGTAGGGAGGACATTCCACCCCTACTCGTTAGATCATTAGGAATGATCATTGTTTCGCCCTTACCGTCTCAAATTTTAGCCGCCCAAGCAGAGGCATTGACGGAAAAGAACCGTCCTTATGAGAATCTTCATGGAATGGTAGAAAGTGAAAACGACTTCTTGAAGCGCTCCGACGGAACTTTATGCTTCAGAGACAGAAGATGGATACCATTTCATGGTGGAATCCGTGAGTTGATTATGCATGAGTCGCATAATCAAAATAATCTATTCATCCCGGAGCCGATAAGATGTATCAGGACCTTAAGAAACTTTATTGGTGGCCTAATATGAAAGCCGATATAGCTCAAGATGTCGCTTGGTGCTGAATTGTTCTAAGGTAAAGGCCGAACATCGAAACCGATAGTCTTGATAAGCTTGCTCGATTGTATCTTAAGGAGGTAGTATCGCGTCATGGAGTACCGATATCTATCATTTCCGATAGGGATAGCCATTTACATCCCACTTTTGGAGATCATTACGTACAACATTAGGAACAAACTTGGATATGAGCCGCTACCACCCTCGGACCGATGGTCGAGCGAGAGAACCATTCGGACTTTAGAGGACATGCTTAGAGCTGTGTTATTGATTTCGCAAAGGCCGAGATACACCTCCTTTGGCCGAATTCTCTTACAACAACGATTATCATTCTAGCATTAAGGCCGCCCCATTTGAGGCAATCATGGCCGAAAATGTCGTTCTCTGTTTGTTGGGTGAAGTTGGCGAGAGTCAAATTACGGTCCCGAACTTGTCCTAGAAACCACCGAGAAGATAGTTCATATTCGTAACCGATTGCAAACCGCTCGTGATAGACAAAAGAGTTATACCGATAAGAGACGTAAACCTTTAGAATTTCGGGTTAGAGATCGTGTTATGTTGAAAGTTTCTCCTTGGAAAGGAGTGATTCGTTTTGAAAGCGTGGAAAACTCAATCCCGATATATTGGTCCTTTCCAATCTCGGAAAGAATCGGACCGGTAGCATACCGCCTGGAGCTACCATCGAATTGAGCGATGTACACAATGTCTTTCATGTTAGTAATCTTAAGAAATGTCTTTCGAAGTAAAACATAGTTGTGCCCTTAAGAGATATTCGTATTGATGAGAAATTGAATTTTGTTGAGGAACCGATTGAGATTATGGATCGTGAGATTAAAAGGCTAAAGAATAGCCGTATTCCGATTATCAAAGTTCGATGGAACTCCCGGCATGGACCGGAGTTCACTTGGGAACGTGAGGACGTTTTCCGTAGGAAGTATCCTAAACTTTTTATGACATCAAGAAACTCGGATTAAAACCCGGGACGGGTTTCTTCTAAGGCTGGGAGGCTGTGACAACTGGCAATTTAAGGAGTCTATTTTAGGTAACCGCATTACGTTAAACTAAACTGAGCTTTGCCTTTATTACTATTTTATAAACCATGACTTGATTTTATATCGTCTATTGGTTTTTACCGTTTATTTCACTATTGAATGAGTTATCGTATGGGTTTTAACTCTATTTGGTAGGTACTATTCGATTCGGCACTAGAAAAGCCTAAAACGAGAAATATTGTAACTTTTAGACCGTAACTCGAAAATTGACAAATAAATAGTCAAAACTCGTGGAAAAATGTAAATAACGATGTTAGAAAGTCGAATGAACGTCGTGGGACACTTGGGGGACAATATATGAGCTTGGGAATGGGTAAACGGGATAGTTACGAAAAATTACAACTCCGACCCCCCACCTTTTCCCCTAGCCGGCGCCCCCTCCACCATCTTTATTTATTTTTGAGTCCTTTGTGTCCAAGTATAAAAGGCCCTCCCACCCCTCATTTGATACTTCACTTTCTCTCACTAAAAACACACACAAAACATACTTTCTCTCTCTACTCTCTCTCTCCCCAAATTAATATAAACCCTAACCCTAAACACCACCACCGCCGGCCACTATTCCGGCCACCACCGCCACACGACAGCGCGTGACCACCCACCACCACCACCATATCGAATATCTTTTCATCCTCTTTCTATCCATATATAATACTCTCACTAAACCTTCATTAACACCTTCAAATCTAAAGATTAAGATTCGGATTTCTAGGGTTTCAAGTGGGTTTTGCAATTCATGCTTGAATAAGGTAAATGGAACATGGGTAAAGCTTGTTTAAGCTATAATAACCCACGATGGCTTATTAGGGTTTCGACCCTATGTCAATTTTAGGGCTTTTGGGTGAAACATGGAATTAAGTCTAATTAACATCTAAATAAACAAGTAGTTAGTGTTTGGTAAGCATGTGGTGT
Organism: Chrysanthemum lavandulifolium; assembly: GCA_022545495.1. Classification (NCBI taxonomy): domain Eukaryota; kingdom Viridiplantae; phylum Streptophyta; class Magnoliopsida; order Asterales; family Asteraceae; genus Chrysanthemum; species Chrysanthemum lavandulifolium. Next base: position 277,757,827 of record CM040241.1, read on the forward strand.
ATCAATTTGATGGGTTTTGCATTTTAGGTCTAGTTTCATATTTTGGTTAGAATAGATGATGGATTTTGTGTTTGGTTAATGATTGGAGATTGATTGATTGTATTTGGAAGTTGTGGTATTGATTTGGGAGGTATTTGGATGTGAGCATGGGGCGTACGAGCCACCACACCCACGTTGGGTTGTGTTTGGGTGGTGTACGAGACCCACATGGACCTTGGGTCCGGGTCGGGTCGTTTTGGTTGCTTGTTGGTTGATATTGTTGATGTTTGGATGAGACGCGTGGAGCCGAAAAACTTCTAGGGCTTGTTTGGTTCACGTGGCCTTAACCGTGACCGTGTCATAGGGTGAGCAAAACCGCCGAAACCCGATTAGCCCGACAAACCGACCGACCCGACAAGCCCGTATACCGATCGACTATCAAGCGGGTCGGGACTCGGTTGGATAAATCCCATTTTATCGGTATCGGGTCGGTCGGGAGAAACCCGATCGAAACCCGTACACCCGATGGCCCGAATAATTATTAGGTTTAGTCTAAATTGTGCACCCTTACACTCTCTTTATCATCATCATCTTCCTTTATTAGATCTATTTATTTCTCCTTCTCTTTATTTTCCACCGGATCGGAAATCACTCATTGGATCGAATATCACCATCTCTTTTATTAAACTCCTCAATGAAAATCTTGGTTTGAGGGTTTTCAAAGATTAAAAGGTAAGTGTTTTTTTTTTTGACTTTTTGGGGTAGTTGTGATGGGTTTTGCTTAATTGTAATGGGTTTAAGTTATTTTTGGATAAAGTCTTGATGAAGTGCATGCGATATTCTGATGTGATGTAGCACTTTTGCTATTTTGATTTGTGATTGTGAATATCTCTTGTTTTGCAAACGTTTCATGGGCCCACGTATGTTAAATATTACTTTGTCCACCGATGTGTATTTGCACGTTTGATGGGCCCAAGTGCGCTCATGTCGATGGGCTCGGGACGATGAGGACACATGTGCTTGTCGGGCCAATCTTCCATTTACGAAACCCGCCCGTCTTTACCGATTCCTATCGAAACCGACCGACAACAATCGGGTCGGTATCGTATCTTTCACTAGTTTCGGTATCGGGTTCCTTCGGTCGGGTCGGGATCCGGCCCGATGCTCTACCCTACCGTGTCATGACCATTAGGGTCATAACATTGGTTTCGGGCATATTTGGTTGATTGATTGGTTGGCGAGATTGATTTGAGTTGGTTTGTGATTGAATTGCGCTATTATAACTTTTAAATTGAACTTGATATATATATTGTCAACTTTGAGGTACGTCGGTGTTACTTTGACTTTTTAGTCAATAGTTGACTTCGACAAAGCCGTAACATGGACTTTAGTATAGTTTGGACTATTGGTTGATTAAAAGCCGAGAAGTCATGACTCGTGCTTGTGGACTCGAAACGAATAATGATATGAGATTAATATTGAATTTGATGAAATATATATATATATATATATATATATATATATATATATATATATATATATATATATATATATATATATATATATACATGAAAATGCTAATAGACTATGAAATATAAATAATAAATGGGCTTTTGTACCAAAAATATCGATAACAAGACTTATCTTGTTATTTACTATTTTTAAATGGAAACTAACGACTAAATTGGAAATGTTTTATAATAAATAAGTAATTAATGTTTTGAGTACACGTTTATCGAAGGATGCCAATTATGGGCATTTAATACTAGTTTAAGTATGTATTTGCTTACGTTGAGTGCATGTGTTACGGATAACCTAACGTTAATAGTGTTGATCCACGTGGGTAGCGGACTTATTAGGTTGACGAATCTAATAAGAACCCGCTAGGTACGATGGGTAACCTTATTAATGGGTGAATTATCCTTATGACTCTTTAGGATACGATTGATTTATGGGATAGTAAGTGACACGAGTAAATAAATGAGTTTATCGAGTTGACGAATTCGATAAGGTCTACTATTTATTCCGAAACTTATTGGACTATAGAGCTTATCGCTTAGATGTCTCATGGTGTTGCATTGAGTTACATACTGGTTGTTTGAGTGCATTCATAGCATCATATTGAGTCGATACACCCACATGAGGATACCAAACACTAGGATTAAATGGTGAAACGATACATTTTTGAAAATAACGAAATGGAATACATTGGGGTTGTTAACGTTGATTTCGAGAGATATACATATTAAATTTGATCTACATTAATAGGTTGTGCCGAGTCGATAGTTGTTGTGCCGTAATTTCTGTTATCTTCTGCTAGTGTTTATTCGTACATTGATTGCTTGAGGTGAGTTTCATAGCCCCACTTTTATCTACGTTTTTAACTACATTGGGGTGAGAATCATGCTACTGTTTTTGGACCGTGAAAACTATTTGGATTTGCTTATATGCTTGACTGTTTAGATAGATGTGCGGTAGTTGTTGCCTTAGACTAGGGTAGCAATCCTAATTGCTATAACTGTTGCCTAGCTAAGAATAAACTTCTACATCGACCTAGTCCGGGGTTGGCAATTGTTCTAGATTTTGCCACGACAATGCTGGACTAGAGTCGCTGGGCCCGAGTAGTCCCGGATCGATATTTATCTATTTTAGGTCTTGCATAGCAAATCAACTCCTCTTGGTCCACTATGATTTTGTTGAACTTAAACCTATGAACTCACCGATGTGGTGACCTTTTAGCATGATTTCTCGGTATTTGAGAGATGTTTGGAATACGTGATCGGTGGAAGCTTGGCAAGAAGGCGGGGTTCAAGGATCATTTCGACTACGATAAACTTTGGGGACCTATTTTATTAAATCATGTTTTGGGCATAATATTTACACTTTTGGATTAAATGTTTTGAATAACTAAATTTGGGATTGGTTTTGAATGTTAAATGACTATCTTTTGCTATGCTTGTGTGCGATACCAATCCAATAGTAACGCCCCGAAAACTTGATTAAGTCTTCCATTGCATCGAGATTTGGGGTGTTACATACAAGGCATCCCGATGGAGGACCAAAACAGAAAAAGAGTAAATAATTAATTATGGCAGATTAGTTGGAAGTAAATTAGGATTTATCTTGAGTCTAGTTATATTTTAGGTGTATCTTTACTCGTTTGATTAGGATTATTATTCTATTAGGAAGCTTTGTTTGAGTCGGTTTAGGATTGTTAGGTATATAAACTAAACTCCAGCACATTGTAATTCATTCAATCAATATTATTCAACTTTAGTTTCTGGATACGTGTTCCACGTTCTGTTTTGAGTTCCTAGTGAGCCAAATTTCAACCAAAGTTTTTCTTGCGTGTGCAATTAACCTATTTACAACGTGTTTGTGAACAAAGGTACTATGGGTACGTACCCCTAAGACCCAAACTTTAAAAGTTCACACGTCTAAACCTTAAATTATTTTCCTAAAATTAAAAATTTAAAATGCTCGATTCACATTATCGGTCTCTTAAATGGAAGATGCAGGGAAGCGACTGGGGCATTAGTGACGAAGATTTGTATGCATGTGCAAAGGAAGATTACGCTAAGTCTTGTTTATGGGATTAATACTCATGCTTTGGGATCTAGGTCACACTGTTAAAGAAATTATGTTTTATAACTTTAAGGTACCTCTTAAGAACCTTGATATAGGGTTGCATGCATGCTTTATCTTGTGAGTATGATGTCCGGTTTTTAAGTCAGTTTATAGGTGACTATAAAGTGATTGAAGTTTACATAGAACATGGTTGTACCAAAGTAGACAATTATTTCAACCCAAAACTGACTATTAGTAGTGTTGAGATTGATGAAATACATGTTGTTACTAGTACTCTAACTCAAAATGTTGTTCTTGGATATGTTTCCTCATCATGTTGGTACTAGTATCGATACTTAAAGGCTAATGATTTGTACACTCCAATTTCTTATTTGTACACTCAAATCGTGCATTAATCGCTTGTACATTTATCATATGTCGTTTTACGGTTTGTACATTTGAGTGTACAAATAACAAATGAGAGTGTGCCAATCAATTCCCATACTTAAAGGTTTGCAAGGAGGTTGTTCTTGGATACGGTTCCTCATGAGGAGACACAAGGTGTCTTCACTCTTTACTACCAGTTGCAGCGTTTGACTTTTTGACAGCTTTATTTTCTAGTTATCGTACTGCTTGAGTTGTTTGCTTGCATCAAAACTAAAAGCACAGATACTAGTATAAACATATGGATCATTTTCTGTACTTTGACTTTCGAATGTCAAATGGTCTTCTTTTACTTCAGTTTTGATGACGATTTTCTCAGGAAATTTACACAGATCTGTCTACCCCTTATGTGTGCTTCAATGTTTGAATAAATCAACAAAATGATTCTGAAGACTTGGAAATTTCTGGAGAATCTTTCACCGAAAAGTAGTCTATTGACCTCAAAAGTCAAATGTTTACCAATAAACTTACTTTGAACCTCTTCACTATTAGAGTTATTCTTTTATTTACGGGATGAGTCCAAGATTATATTAAAAGACAAGAACTACGAGAGCTAGCTATGCTAAATTCAAATTTAGAGAAGAGTCCCGACCCAGTGGTAGCGTCTCATAATTTAACACAAGTGGCATAAAAAAGAAAGCCACTGTATCCACTTATATTACATAAAAAAAGAAAACCACAAGTGGCATAGAATGCTAGATTGGATGGAGTATAAAATGTAGAGTAAGGAATGACTCAATTTCCTTGATTTTTGGTGATGCATTTTAAGATTCATGAAATTTATTCATGTGATATTGTTGTACATTGTTAATCAGTTGAAAGGATACCACAAAGAGTCACACTTTGAAATCAGGGTTTCGGTTCTGTTTGGTTTAATTGAATATATGAGTAACAAATTTTGCAGTTTAGGTTTTTCGGTTCCAAAACCTAAACCATACCGAATTCAAAATCAGGTTCTCGGTTCTGTTTGGTTCACTTTGAGATCAGTTCAGTTTTGCCTTTGAAATTCTCAACCCGAAGAACCCGAACCAAATAACCCGAGAAACTCAAAACCCGAACCGACGAGCACCCTTCTCGGTCCATGCCCGATTTTTGTCTCGGAAGGACCACAATTGAAAGGATAGCACAAAGAGTCGCACTGTATGCACATTATAGCAACTCGCTTACTCAAGTTGGTGGTCGATATTAACATTTAAGAAAGTAGCTCACGAAACAAAAGTATCGGTCAATTCTACGAGTCAAAGGAAAGTGTTTCGATGGTCGATACCCAAGCACAAAACAGGGTTCATAGTCTTGCAAAAAAAGTAAAATATTGTTAAAAACAGCAATTGTATCGTGTATTTGACGGTCTTTTAGTATCCAATCTTTTGCACTGGTTTCAGCCTGCTATGGATGCTATTGAACTCTGTGGCATTCGTTCTCGTCGGATGTTTATTTACAAGCCCGATAAAGCTTTTGTTGGGTTACATATCGGTAGTTTACCATGAAAATGAAATCTTTGGGAGACTTGTCTTGCTCATACCAAGCACCGCCTCTGGTTTGTTCATGTGCACTTTGAAACCGGCAACTATAGCTACAAGTCCATGTAAACCAATTTACGGTTTGGCCTTCCGTGAACTTAACTCAAAACATCTACGACAAAGGATGCAACGGGATCACTCTGTTAGGATAAACTCCATAACCCAAAACATTTTCATATAGAGCGGTAACATCGGCACAACAAAAAACTGATTCTGCAATTCAAAGGTTTCCAAAGAACAGCGGAACCCATTCCCCGAATCACAGAAATTTCTATGGGAATCAAATGTAATAACCGCCACAAAAACACAAGCCTTGAGAGTTGCCAACTATTGTTGGATCTTAAGTAGTTCAATAGACATGAGAATAGTGGGGGAAAACTTGTGTTGAGGATATATCTAAAATGGTTTTACTTTAGTTGCAATCAAATATGTTTTCTAAAAGACTTGGACCAACAACGAGTAGGGTGAGATGAATCAAAGATAATATCACTACTTTGTGTAGTTACCTACTGGTAAGAAGTCTAATGCTGGTGCAGTAAGAGCTTGATTGCATTGCAGCCTCCATAGTGGTACTCAACTGATGCAAGCATTGCCGCGGCTCTGTTTCTACTTTCTGTTATGTTACTTTACACTTTGGATGGTATAACTGGGAGATTGTGTATTTTGTCTGCCAACATGCTAGACTTTCCGGCTTAATATATTGAAACTTTTCACCCTTAACAATAAATCTTCTATAGAAAAACTCATGACTATTTCCAAACATCCCTTACCACTATAATGCCTATAGCCCTTTACTCCTCTAATCACGAGTTAAAGTATCTTGTTCAAAGATAAGCATTTACACGTTCAAATGTTGCACATTAAGTGGTGATAAACTCATGTTTGTATTTACATATTATTCAAAATAGATCCCAAGCAAAACGAGAGGAGAATGTAACACAGCAAAGGACAATAACAAGATTTCAACAAGTAATGAATATCTAAAAGGCTTGTTCATCATTAAATACACAACCAATAAGACATCTATAAAAGACATTCCCTGTTCTTAATAAATCATTAAAGACAAGGAGCAGAAGTAACACACTATCCATGGAATAATAGAAATCACATTACACTTGATTATACCAATTTCAGTAATCTTGCTACAAATCAAATATTTGAAAAAATAAAAAAATAAAAGTAGCACATATGGCATCTGCGATCTCATAACGTTCCATAAATGGCATTAATTAACAGATAATAGAGTAATAAAAAACTAAAATAGATGAAAGTGATTTTCCACACCTTAACTATAGAATAGGCCCTCCGTCCTTAGGTAACTTGTACTTTATAAATCCACACCTTGAAATGTGGCCTTCATCATTTTGATCAACTATCGCCGAATAAATATGTGAATCCGGTGATCAAGCAAAATTAGCGATTCCTTGTAAGAGCCCATGAAGAATGAGCCATCTTCCGAAATCCAAAGATTCTTGATTTGTTGCGAGCATGGGTCATAAACATTAAGTGTGGTAAACTCTCCATCCATGGTTCCAATTTCAAATATAGGTTCACCATTCTTCTTAAACCCCAATATTTTATCTACCAGCGCGCAAATTGTGTATAGCTTTCTAAAAGACGAATCATGCTCCATCACCCATACACCACAACGTATTCCTCCATACACAACAAGAGAACCCCTTAGCTTAGAAACGGACACAGATCCATATAGATTGTTTGTTAGGCTATCTGGTAGGTCTACCACTTTGAATTCCTTGGTAATCAAATCAAATGACACAACTATATATTTTGCGTTACCAGAAGTCATATCACACGCACCCCAATAAATAAACCTATCTATAACAACATGAGTTAAATTATTAATTCTAAGCGATTCGGGAAGCAAATTACCACTTGGAATCACATTCCAAACCCCGAACTCAATGTAAAAACTTCAACATGCCAAGGCACGCCAATTCTATCATTTATTTTCACAACGGTAAGATCTTTAGTGATGGACAAACCCCAAAACCATAATGAGTCCGATTAAAAAGGCGAGGGAAGCAATACCAAATGATTTTCCAATTGACGGGTTCCAAATAACAACCATCCACTCCTTATAACCTCTATGGAAACCATACAAACACAACAATCCATGACACGCACCAACAACTTTTGAAACATATTGTTTAAGCAAAGCGAAACAACAAATGGAGCAAACTCTTGTACCTTAAAAGTTTCATTGTTATCATCGTCTACCAAACACATAAACTGTCCTCGAACCTATTGATAAACTTAGAATACAACTATGTGGCTGCGTATGGCGGGCGCCGTACCCATGGATAAACTTAGGGTCGATAAAGACTTCCATGGTTTGGAAACCGACTGAATCGAATCAATGACTTGACATCGAAACCTTTTGATGATTTCCATTTGGATATCAAATGGAATATTGTCGACATTTTAAAAAGGTTTTTCTAGGGTTTATGTTAACTTTTGAAATAAGTCGAATTAATGAAAACCGGAAAGTGGGTTTTGAAGAGGAGGTGATTTTGGATCCGGGTTTTGAAGGCCGTCGTCGCCGGCCGTCGTGATCGTCGAGATGCGGTGGTTGTATGGTGGTGTGTGTGTCCGACAATAAGAACAAGCGTGGGTTGAAATGAATGGTTTGAAATTTTTTTTTCTTGTTTGGACTTTTGGGAGCAAATTTTTTTTAGTAAATTGTAAATATTGTCTTCGTAGTATGTTCAAATTGCAATCGCAGCTTTTATCTTTTCTTAAGTGCAAGTGTCGTCTATGTGGGAAATTTTGTTGCGAAACCGTCCTTTCTTTAGAGTGAAATGACTAAATGGCCCTCAATCAATAAGACTTAGTCATTTTACTTTTGCACATTTTAGTCATGTCACTTTGGTGCAAGGATGAAGTCTGTATTTTTTAAAAGGTAAAAACCGCGTCAGGAATGATTTTTGCATTTTTTTTATAATGTTATTTTAGCTTATGTGAGGTGAGATCTATCTTTTTTTTTTCCTTCCCTTTTTGTTTATATACGAGTAAAAATTTCATTCAATCATGAGATAAGAATACATCGTTGGTCACTCGATTAAAAGTACAATTTGGGACTCTACCTTCTAAGACTATCTCGTCATTGCACCATAATCCCCATCTAGCTATGTTATGAGCAACCATGTTTCTTCTCTTTAACAAAGACCAATAACACGTATTAAAAGCTAGAAAGTAACTAATATTTGCGAAAACAAGCACGATATTTAACGAAGTGTAGATTGATTCGTAGTGCATTAACTAGGCACATGGAGTCTGATTCGAAAACTACATTCTGGAAGTTTCTATTTCGAGCATGTGTCATGGTCCACATGATAGCTTTGGCTTTAGCTTTCATAGCAGAGACCACATAACAACACATCCCCATTATGGTTTCGAGCAACAAACCCCAAACCTGCCATGCCCGTTTCTTTTGCCATGATGCATCACTGTTAATTTTAACTTGTCCGAGTTGTGGTTTCACCCATATAGGTGAACCTCTATCCTTTATTTCGTTTGATTTTGTTGCAAGCTCTTTTTTGCTAGCCACCCGGTATTCTAATAGTAGTTGTTTTGCAACAACATCCACTTGTCGCTCTCTTCCTTAAAGTTATCCATGAAAATGCTACCAAATAGTAGCTTAGAGCTCATCTGGTGGGTTTAGTATATTGATAACGTATGTATACTACATTATATACATTAAGTTCACAGGCTTAAACAAGTCCATTATTTAGATAATGGCCCAATAGCCCAAAACCATGGACAGGCCCAAAGGCCCCCATCTCTTCCCTAATTTCCCTTATATACTAGATGGTATAGGGAATTAGGGTAAGAGGTCACACATACTGGTACAAGGCAGCCTGATAGAGGACCAAAACAGAAAACGAGTAAATAATTAATTCTGGCAGATTAGTTGGAAGTAAATTAGGATTTATCTTGAGTCTAGTTATATTTTAGGTTTATCTTTACTTGTTTGATTAGGATTATTATTCTATTAGGAAGCTTTGTTTGAGTCGGTTTAGGATTGTTAGGTCTATATAAACTAAACTCCAGCACATTGTAATTCATTCAAGCAATATTATTCAACTTTAGTTTCTGGTTACGTGTTCCACATTCTGTTTTGAGGTCCTAGTGAGCCAAATTTCAACCAAGGTTTTTCTTGCATGTGCAATTAACCTATTTACAACGTGTTTATGAACGAACCTTTCCGTTGTTCTCCTTCAGGTAGTAATCAGAGCCACTTTCAATTTGGGTCTCTTCCAAATTGACATCGTCACCACTTTGAATCTCTATTTTTATCAATTTGGGTTTTCCGATTGTTCTATATATTATTTTATTTTCTTTTAGCATCTTTATTCTCTTATTAAAATACATGTTCTATATATTCTTTTCTCAAATGATGCATCATTGTTAAAATTAACTTGTTCGAGTTGTGGTTTCACCCATCTGATTGAACCTATATCCTTTATTTCGTTTGATATTGTTGCAAGCTCTTTTTGCTAGCCACCGGTATTCTAATAGTAATTGTTTTGCAACAACATCCACTTGTCGCTCTCTTCCGTAAAGGTGGCCATGAAAATGCTACCAAATAGTAGCTTAGAGCTCATCTGGTGGGTTTAGAATATTGATGACGTATGTATACTACATTATATACATTAAGTTCACAGGCTTAGACAAGTCCATTATTCAGATAATGGCCCAATAGCCCAAACCATGGGCAGGCCCAAAGGCCCCCATCTATTGCCCTAATTTCCCCTATATATACTTGATGGTATAGGAAATTAAATTAAGAGGTCACACATACTAGTACAAGGCATCCACACTTGCCTCTCTCCCTCTCTCTCTCTCTACACAGCACATGGAGACCATCTCCACCAATAGTGGATCTACACCCATTATCATATCTACCACATAAACCTTTCTTTTCACCTTCTCCTACGAGGTAAGACAAAGGTACCCCATAAATTATTCTCTTCATCCTCTCCTACGAGATGGAGATGAAGGTACCCGGTGGATGATAATGTTACCCCGACAATAGGAATATCATCCTTCTCAACACAGGAAACCGAGCATCCGACCTCCACCACCCGACTTATACCCGTTTCACACATTAGATACATGAATAAATATGTTAAAATTGGTTGATGAATTGTGAAAAAGCTTATTATCATTTGAGTGAAAGGTTGAAAATGCTTGTTCAAAAAAAGAAAGGTTGAAAACGGATCGGCAGAAGAAAAAAAATATATGTATGTTATGAACGACATATCATGGTTGATAGTGAGTTGATACATTAAAGTAGATGATTTGTGTTTTACCCAAAATCACACTCATCGTCCCTATTCGATTTTCGAGTTTATCCTTGCAACACCAAAGAGCTAAAGATAAAACCTCTGAGGGGACGTTGGTTCGTGGATTATAAATCATTGTGTTGAAAATCTAGTGGGGTTAAGAGTTTAAAACTACGAGTTTTAAAATCCTTTTGTGTGTTTGGTTGAAACATATCCCTACACACATATAAAATATAGAGTTAATTACATAAATCGTCCTTGTGGTTTGACAAAATTACGGATCTTGTCCCTGTGGTTTTTTATGCGGGTCATGTCCTGTGGTTTTTATTTTACGGATCGGTCAAATTTTGACCCCGAGTTCAAGCGGGCGTTAAAAAGACCTAACTTGCGCTTTTCCATAAATAAAGGGTCGACTTTTTAATTTTGGTTTCACTCTAAAAAAACCACGGGGACGATTTATGTAATTTACTCTTAAAAAGAAAAAAAAACATTTTCAAATTTTATTATACAAATTTTTTTTAATTTTATTATAATAATTTTAAGTTAAAAAAAAAACTTTTTAAAGATTTTTTTCTTAATTTTGTCAATTTTTTTTATAATTTTACGTTTTCGTCCGCTTTTAGACGTTTTTGTAAGTTTTTATACGTTTTCTTCCGTTTTATACGTCTTTTACTTTTATATACGTTTTCATCCGTTTTTACATGTTTTCATCCGTTTTTGTACATTTTTATACATTTTAATATGTGTTCATCCATTTTATATGTTTTCGTCTGTTTTTTGTAAATTTTTATACGTTTTTGTCAATTTTTATACGTTCTTATACGATTTTTGTACATTATTATCACACGTTTTATCCATTATTATATGATTTTTTTTTCGTTTTTGGACGTTATTATATGTTTTTGTACGTTTTTGTTTGGTTTTAGTACGTTTTTGTATGTTTTATGCGTTTTCGTACAAAAACGTATAAAAAAGAACAAAACATATGAAAACTTATAAAACTTACTAAACCTGTAAAAACGGATAAAACCATAAGAAAATGTATGAAAACAACGTATAAAAAAGGAATAAAACATTTAATGACGTCCAAAAACGAAAAAAAATGTAGAAAAACGTCCAAAAATCTTATAAAAACATACAAAACCGTATATAAACGTACAAACAAATTTTAATAAAATTAAAAAATAAAATAAAAAATATGTATTTATTTTAATAAAATTAAAATTATTATTTTAATTTATTTATATTTTTTAAATAAAATTTTAATTTTTTTAAAAAGTTTTTATTTTTTAAATATTTTATAATAAAATTAAAATTAACATTTTTAAAAATTTTATTACGATTATTTTATTAAATTAAAAAACTATTTAAAGAAGTTTTTTTTTATAATAAAATTTAAAAAATTTCGTATAATGAAATTTAATTTTTTTTAATAGTAAATTACATAAATCGTCCTTGTGGTTTGTATTTTGAAAAGAAAACCCCAAACTACAAGGTTAGCCCTCACGTTAGTCCATCTAAGTCAAGTTAGGTCCTTTTTTAACGCCCGTTTGGACTCGGGTCAAAATTTGGACTGGATACGTAAAAATCAAAAACCACGGGGACATGACTCGCTCAAAAAACCACATGGACAAGATCCATAATTTTTGCCAAACTACAAGGACGATTTATGTAATTAACTCTAAAATATAAATACTAATAAATGACTAAGAGTATCCTTTTTTTACTAATGCTTGTGGCCCACCATATTAAAAATATTAGACGAGTACCCATACATAGCAACGGGATTTTATAGCGACAGATCGTTTTGTGCTAAAAAAAAGTTTATGCGTTATAAATGAAAATTAATAAAAGTTTGAAGATTTTGGGATTAAACATAATGTTTTCAAAACCCGGTTCGACCCGGGTGGTTCAACCGTTCCATTCGAAAAACAGGTCGCTTTAAACCGAGTCAACCCGACGGGTTGCGTCAAAAACGGGTCAAATAAAACCGGGTCAACCCACCGGGTTTGAAGCGTCTCGGGCCAACCCGATTTTCGATATCTATTAATAGTTTCCTTTTGAAATATATGTTTTCAACATTTTCTTTTTTAGTTTCAACTTTTCACATTTTACTTTTTGGCTTTTCCTTTATATATAGTATAGCAGGGTACCCGCGCATTGCGGCAGCGGGTACCATGTGACGATTAACCAGAGAAATAGATCTCGATGAGACCTGATTCACCAGTTTGTATCAGTTATAACGGGTCCTCTCTGGTTCATTTTCGGATGACTTTTATTGGTTAGCCGAACCGGTGGCGACACTAGTTCCCGGTTGAACCCGTTGGTCCGATCCGATTTTCAAAATATATATACCATCAACTTGTTAGCTTGTATGAAGCTTTTTGTGTTTTATTAATTTATATAATGTCATGTACTTTTCATTTTAGGGTGTTTTAAAATAACATTAATTAGTCTGTTTAATTATTTTATATTTTTGGATTATGTTGTAGCTTGTTTAAATTGTACATTGTGAAAATTCTATTGTACTTTTTAGTAAGAAGTGTTTTAATTGGTTGTTTTTAATTTGGTAAATA